>JASAMW010005210.1:0-10109 GCA_030247985.1 Epsilonema sp. ZAB3_2
ATTTCTATGCACAACCAGCAGTCTACTTCCCCGTGATTAGCTAGGTAGCTAGCATCTGTAATCAGATACTCTTATTCTCGCAGCATTTCTGACATCTTCACAGCACCACATCAGGTATTGCTGGAGATGACATTTCTAGCTTGGTGATCAATGTTGCCTGATCTGACAGCCTCAAAAATCATAATGAACTTTCTGGAGACGTTCATCGAGTTTGCCCAGTACTACAACCGGTTCTTCCACTTCTATCTGGTCATTGGAAATCTGCACCTTCGGTGTGTCTTCCAATCTGATCAATGTGCTGGTGCTGAGTCGTCAGCCCATGCGATCCACGCCCATCAACGTGCTATTGGGTGGCCTATCACTGGGCCAGCTGCTCCTGTTGGCCAACTATCTCTTCCTTACCATCTACCAGAAGCTCAGCTTGCCAAGTTGTACCGAGCTGAGAACGTACAGCTGGCTTCTTTATGTGGCTGTCAGTGTCAACTTGAATGTTGTACTGCACACCATCGCTCTGGCTTGCACCTGTCTACTGGCCATTTTTCGCATTCTTGGCTATTCCACTTCCCAGCCAGGAAGCTGGTGACAGTGCAGAGGGTCAGAAAGGCCATTGTGATCACCTATCTTCTAGTGCCAGTGATCTGTGCTCCAGTGTATGCCACATCCATCATCATCAAAGACAAATATCCTGTTGGATACACATGTGGACCATTCGACAATAACACCATCAAGCAAGCCACCTACAAGCTGCAATATCGTCCAAGCATCCCACAGCTCCTTGCCTACAACTTCTGGTTCTTCGGAGTCGCCTGCAAAGTCTTACCATCCATCTGCCTGTGCGTACTTAGCTTCCTACTCCTTCAAGATCTCCAAAGGGCGAGCAGAAGAAGAAAGCGACTCTCCAACGGCTCCCATTCCTGCCAGCTGCAAGCCCAGAGCCTCAAAACCTGTCTCAGCTGCAGCAGTTCCAAAGCCATCGCAAATCTGGGCACATCGAACAACGGCGCCAACAGTATCAGAGTGTCCATCATGCTTCTGCTGATCCTGCTTCTCTTCATCCTGGTGGAATTGCCCATCGGCCTGGCGGCTGTGCTGGCGGGACTCAACGAGGACTTTCGACGAAAGGTCTACGGTAACCTGGGGAACTTCTTCAACATGCTTACACTCCTTTATTCCTCCGTCAACTTTGTCCTCTACTGCACCATGAGCAGCCAGTTTCGAGACGCGTTTCGACAGCTGTTCTGCCCCAGAATCACATCCGCGTCAGCCACAACCTGGTTGGTGCCCACATCGCCACCTCCTAATATTGACGACAGTGATGAGCAGAAAAATATAATACTGGAGGCGGAGGAGAAACAGTGGGCATATGTGTGAACATCTCTTCTCTGAGCATGTACAGTACTTACATACATACATACATACGTATTCTAGTATTTCCGCGTGCTGAATGCTAGGCCTATATACATACGCTACTGTACTGTTGTCGTAAAACATGCATATCATGCAAAGAGTATGTACAGTACCTCTGCGTCTGTATGTATATGTACGTACGTTCACCAATGCTTCTTTGTATGTGGGCCTATGCGTATTCTTGATGTCAATGCATTGCGTACTTCTCCTTTTACGCACGTCCGTATGTACAGGGTGTCCGTTTTGGATATGAAATGTCGTTCGGGGTTATAACTTGGGAACCACAAGAGCTAAAGCGCTGAAAATTTTTTTGCAGATACCCAAGAATATGCCTAACCTTGTGTAAAAATTTCGTCCCAAAATTCTAATCTGAACGTAAGATATTGGTACTTCAATTTTGACCACGAAAATCAGAAGTTTTTGAATCGCAAAGTCTGGTGTTCAGACGAATTCTTGTGGCATTTTCATCACAACGCTGGTCAATTACATGTATCAACATGAACTCTCTTAGGAAACAACAATGCAAAAGGCTGCTCCTTTTTTCTTTCCAGTAGGCTAGCCGCATGCGCATACTGGTCCACTTCACACCTCACCTCAGACAAAACCAAACCACCAGTAGCCTGACCGGACTCTATGGTCGCACTAGCTGACTCCCCGACTATTCCTTTTGCATTTTCTCCAGAGCAAGCTATGTTCTATGCACTGAAGACTTCCCAAGAAATGGAAAATAATATTCACGGTGTTTTTTCAGGTGTTGAATAGCGTTATGATCAGAATCTCACAAAAATTCGTCTGAACACCGGACTTTGCGATTCAAAAACTTCTGATTTTCGTGGTCAAAATTGAAGTACCAATACCTTACGTTCAGATTAGAATTATGGGACGAAATTTTTAGACAAGGTTAGGCATATTCTTGAGTAGCTGCAAAAAAATTTTCAGCGCTTTAGCTCTTGTGGTTCCCAAGTTATAACCCCAAACGACATTTCATATCCAAAACGGACACCCTGTAGTACATACGTATATGTTCTCGCCGTTGCTTTCCTGTCCTAATATGAGCATTATGGCCCGTTCACAACGAACGCTGATATCGACGTCAACGCAGATATCGACGTTCAACGCAGATATCGACGTTCGACGCAGATATCGACGTTCAACGCAGATATCGACGTAACGCAGATATCGACGTTCGACGCAGATATCGACGTTCAACGCAGATATCGACGTTCAACGCAGATATCGACGTTCAACGCAGATATCGACGTTCGACGCAGATATCGACGTTCGACGCAGATATCGACGTTCAACGCAGATATCGACGTTCAACGCAGATATCGACGTTCGACGCAGATATCGACGTTCGACGCAGATATCGACGTTCGACGCAGATATTAGCGATCGCAGAAAAAAGTAGCAAACATCGACGAAAACTTGATGGAAATACGTACGTACGTACGTACCAAACATCATCATCTATGCCGGCGTTATTATTGGAGAAAAATACAGATTTACGTAGATTTCCATAATCTACGTTGAACGTCGATATCTGCGTCGAACGTCGATATCTGCGTTGAACATCGATATCTGCGTCGAACGTCGATATCTGCGTCGAACGTCGATATCTGCGTTGAACGTCGATATCTGCGTCGAACGTCGATATCTGCATTGAACGTCGATATCTGCGTTGACAGTGTTCGTTGTGAACGGGCCATTAGTCACATTTTGTGCACAGTTACGGTCGTACAGAATGCACAATGCAACTCGTACTTATGTATGTTACGTACGTAGTGTAACAAAGATGGCACCAAGCCCAGCCTCTTTCCATGCATCTTACCCTGGTTGAGCTGACGCCCGATTCCCGTCCTCGCCCTCCCTGGTCCAGTATGCTTCTCACTGCTCGCTGAATCTTGACCGTCAGTCGCTGGTAACAAGGAATATCCGTGATGACCAAAGCGTCACAGGTGAGTCGGGAGTTGGCTGAGCGACTATTATTGCTGTTGGCGGCTTGAGGCTGTTGCATCTTTTGAAACCAGTCAGACTTGACGAACTCGGTCAGAAGGCGACACCAGACTTCCGGCCAACAGAACCAACCGTGCGCTAGGCGACGCAATAACTGGAATGAGCCAGCATGTGTACGTACAGTATATGTATGTAGAACGCATAAACAGTAGGCGGGAAGAAAGGTCATCAATTGTAGAACGCACTGTAGCAACAAAACTATCTACACCTGCAAGTACTAATAGAATAACACTATGAAACACATTCGTATAGTAGTAGAATACGAGATAATAAGGTATGCTACCCCTGTGTAGTTGGTGGCGCGAGATTCGGACAGACGACAGGGCAAGGGGATGGCATTGAGTTTAGTTGCAGGCGCACCAGCCGTAGCGCAGCGAGATTTTTCGATGAGCAATGTCAGTGAGCGACGGTTGAGTATGCGAGATTTGGTCCTCTGCAACAGAATACTCACTGTACTTCTGTAGTTCGTAAAGGGCAAGGCTATAGCGCAGAGTGTACACTGAGGGTACGAACTATGGGGTGGGGTGGGGTAAATCCGGACAGTACGAAATTTCGGATTCTGAGCTCACCCGTACCTACACAACACTTGATTGTAGTGCACAGCCCAATCCAGAACAATACCCACCCGACCCAAAACACTACACAGAGGCATGAGACATGGTCGAGAAAAAGCTCCATTTGTATCCGCCCGGTTTTACCCTATAGTACTCCATGTCCATACGTAGCACATGATACAAGTACATACACTTATGAGCAAACTGCATGTGCTATGCACGGTATGCATGCATACCATTCTGGATATGTCCTGCTTCCTCCTCTTTCGTTTCTGCACCTTGGCGTCCAGCTTTCTCTGCACCCTGGCGCTGAATCCCCGCGCCATGGCAGTGAAGGGGATCATGAGCAGCTCCTTCTGCTTCCCTCCCTCTCCCTCTCCTCCTCTTTTGCTCCTCTGACGCGCGGGACGCAAGTGCAGGGTGTCGTAGAGGTAGTCGGCGACTTGGCGCGCCTTGGCGTAGAGGACGCAGTTGAGTCCGGGCACCGGCGCCATCCCCCGCGCCGAATGGTAACTCCCGCCAGGCGCCGGCCTCGGACTCTTCACCGAAGCGGGCAGCGCCAGCAGGCGACGAGCGTCCATCACCTACACAACACAACATACTGAGTGAGACTACCGTATTTTGGGTGTACCAGTGGCCCTTTGCAGCTTCGCAGCAGTAAAGGAGACTATCTATGCATCTGGCAACCCTTTTGCAGATCTGGCAACTTTTTATGCATCTGCCAATCATTTTGAGCATCTGGCAGAAGGTTGCACATCTGGCAACCCTATCGCAGAGTTGGCAACCCTATTGCAGATCTGGCAACCCTTTTTGTGCTTAGATCCGGCACCCGTTTTGTGCATCTGGTAACCATTTTGCACATCATCAGGCGAAAATTATACATGTATCAACCTTTTGCAGTTCTGGCACCCCTTTTGCGCATCTAGCATAACCTGACAACCCTTTTACAGATCTGGCAACCTTTTGCACATCTCGCGCTTTAGTCTCATGTACACTTTCGGGCATGACCATTTCCAAACACTGGCTGGAAAACCCGCGTCGTTTGGTTTCTGCTGCATTTAGTACTAAAATATCGATTATCGATCGATTATTGGCGATCGGCTGATCAGATCACAAATCGCAGGCTTTTCTGGCGTTCTCGAGGCCATAAGCTCTCAAAAGAGCCCTGGATGGATGCTGTAGCTTCAAAATTGAGTGAGTTATGAGTGAATCTGCACGCTTTTAGTACTAAAATATCGATTATCGATCGGTTATTGGTGATCGGTTGATCATATCACAAATCGAATGCTTTTCTGGCGCCCTCGAGGGCATAAGTTCTTTGAAGAGCCCTGGATGGACGCTGTAGCTGCAAAATTGAGTGAGTGTGAGCGAATCTGCGCGCTTTTAGTACTAAAATATCGATTATCGATCGATTATTGACGATCGGCTGATCAGATCAAAAATCGAAGGCCTTCCTGGCGCCCTTGGGCTTATAAGCTTTCGAATGAGCCATTACTCGACGCTGTAGCTGCAATATTGAGCGAGTTTATCGCATCACAGACAGACAGACACACAGACAGACATCGGCCCTATTTGTTAGTACCAGTGGCCCTTTGCAGCTTCGCAGCAGTAAAGGGGACAATCTCTATGCATCTGGCAACCCGTTTGCAAATCTGGCAACCCTTTTGCAGATCTGGCAACCCTGTTGCAGATCATGATCTGTCAACTTATTATGGATCTGGCAACCATTTTGGGTAGTTGGCTAAAAGTTGCATGTCTGGCAACCCTATCGCAGAGTTGGCAACCCTATGATGGCAGATCTGGCAACCCCTTTTCCGCATAGATCTGACAATCTTGCACAGCATCAGTCGAAAATGGTGCATGTAGCAACCGTTTTGCAGGTCTGGCAGCCCTTTTGCGCATTTAGCAATCTGGCAACCCTTTGCAGATCTGGCAACCCTTTAGCGCATCTCGCGTTTTATTCACGTGTGCATTTTCGGGCGTGACCATTTGCTAACGCTGCGTGAAAACATGCGTCGTTAGGTTTCTGCGGCATTTAGTACCAAAATATCGATTATCGATCGATTATTGGTGATCGGTTGATCATATCACAAATCGAAGGCCTTCCTGGCGTCCTCGAGGGCATAAGCTCTTTGAAGAGCCCTAGATGGATGCTGTAGCTGCAAAATTGAGTGAGTGTGAGCAAATCTGCGCGCTTTTAGTACTAAAATATCGATTATCGATCGATTATTGGTGATCGGCTGATCAAATCAAAAATCGAAGGGCTTCCTGGAGGAAAAAGCATTCCGATTTGTGATATGATCAACCGATCACCTAATAACCCGTATCGATAATCGATATTTTGGTGCTTAAAACGTGCTGGATCTCTCGTAACTAACTCAATTTTGAAGCTACAGTAATCCGAGGCTCTATTTTTGAGAGCTTATCAGGAGAGAACTAAAAAAGCCCTTGCGTTGTGTATCTGACTCAGTCCGATCGCCAATAAAATCAAATCGATAATCGATATTTTATTAGGAAAAAAGGTAACCTAAATAGCGCAGTTTTTCAGTGTTTTATTTTTTTGGCCAAATGAGGTCATGCCCGAAAGTGATGCATGAGACTAAAGCGCGAGATGTGCAAAAAAAAAGTTTGCCAGATCTGTATAAAAGGGTTTATTTCAGGTTATGTACAATGCACAAAAGGGGTACAAAACAACAAAAGGTCTTTGATATGCATGTATAATTTTCGCCTGATAATGTGCAAAATGTCTCAGAATGCACAAATACAGATATTAAAAGGGTCTGCCAGATCTGCAATAAAGTTGCCGACTCTGCGATAGGGTTGCCAGATGTGCAACCTTCTGCCGGATGCTCAAAATGGCTCGGCAAATGCCCAGATCTGCAAAAGGGTTGCCAGATGAGTGAGATGGTCTCGCTACTGCTGCGAAGTTCAAAGGCCACTGGTACCCTGCGGTAGTCCTTTCACTCAGTATGTTGTGTTGCTGTGGGTGATAAAACAGCTCATTCGCATATGGCGCTGCCCGCTTGATCCGAGGCCGGCGGCTGGCGGGAGTTACACACGCGGTGCGACTGCGTAGCGCCGAGGCGCGCCGAGTCGCGGAGGCTTGCTCTACGACACTGCACTTGCGTCCCCCGCCGGGCAGAGAGGGGAGGGAAGCAGAAGGACTGCTCGTGGACCCCCTTCGGCTGCCAAGTAGCGCGGGGATTGGGCGCAGGTAGGAGAGAAGCTGGACGCAGAGGTGCAGAAACGAAAGAAGAGGGAAGCAGGATTATGCATGCATACATGCACACATGCAGTTTGCTGATAAGTGTATGTACTTGTATAAGTATGCTTATGGACATGGGAGTACGGTAAAACCGGGCGGATACAAATGGAGCTTTTTCTCGACCATGTCTCATGCCTCTGTGACTCGGGTCGGTGGGTTGTTGTGTCGCGCGCTACAATCAAGTGTTGTGGTGCGGTAGGGCTCAATTGCCCGAAATTTGGGTACTGTCCCGTTACCCCGGCCCCGCCCAAATCGCTCATGTTACACTATAGTGTACCCTTTTACGAACTACAGGGAGGTACAGTGAGCATTCTGTTGCGAAGGAGTGTGCAAACTCGCTGCAGAACGTGCTCCATCGAAAGTCTCGCTGCGCTACCGGCACCTGTGCTCCAAATGTGCCTTGTTCTCACTCTGCCCGATCGCGCCCCGCCCCTACCGCGGGGTAGGCTGCGTTTTATTATCTCCGTATTCTTACTATTATACGAATGTGTTTCATGCGTGTGTCTATTGCGTACTTGCAGGTGTAGATGCTTCTTGCTACAGTGCGTTCTACAATTGATGGCCTCCTGTTTATGCGTTCTCATACTATTACGTACACATGTGGAAAAAATTGCAGTTATTGTGGCCTAGCCTAGCGCACATTCTATTTGGCGGAAAGTATGGTGTCGCCTTCTGACCGAGATTGGCAGAGTCTGACTGGTTTTGCAAAAAGATGCCAACAGCCTCAAAGCCACCAACACCAATAATAGTCGTCGTCCCGGCAACTCGCTAGTATAGTGGTGAAATTTTGGCCAAAAAAAAAATTGCTTGTACCCAGCGACTGACGGTAGAGAGATTCAGCGAGCAGTGAGAAAAATAGTGAACCAGGGAGGGGGAGGGGGGGGATGGGGCATTTTTTCGACCCAGGGTAAGATGCATGGAAGAAGGGCCAGCTTGGTGCCATCTTTGTTACACACTACGTACATTAACCAACATAAGTACGAGTACAATTATGCATTCTGTACGACCGTAAGAATATGCACAAAATGTGACTAATCTCACCCATTCACAACGGAAGCGCGCAAGCGTTGCAAATGCGGATATGGACATTTTCCAATATGGTTTTCAACGCATCGTGTCAAAAATGGCCGAAAAACACAGATATAGATTTTCGACGCAGGAAGGGGGTTTTAATCAATTATCGATGTTCACAAACGCAGCTGCCTGCGAACGTCCGACGCAGAAATCAACATTCAACCACAAATTTAAAAAAGTGCTTACGTAAATATATTTTTTCTCCAATAAATAATAACGCATAAATAATGATGATGTTTGGTACGTACATACATTACGTATTTCCATCAAGTTTTCAAGTCGATGTTTGCTACTTTTTTTCTGCGATCGTTAATATCTGCGTCGAACGTCGATATCTGCATCGAAAAAAAATATCTGCGTCAAACGTCCCGAAAATATGCATTGAACGTCAAATTGTGCGTTGAACTGCGATAATTGGATCAAACGTCGATATCTGCGTCTAAACGTCGATATGTATGCATTGAACATCGATATATACATTAAACATCCGGATATCTGCGTTGAATATGGCAATATATATGCATCAAAAAAAAAAAATATATATATACATTACGTCGATATGTGCATTGAACGTGCAATATATACATCAAATATACAAATATTATTGCATTAAACGTGAGATATCTGCATTGAGCATCAATATCACCGTTCATTTATTAGAACCGGCCATTAATGCTCATATTAAGGACAGGAAAGCAACGGCGAGAACATATACGTATGTACTACAGGGTGCTCCGTTTTTGGATATGAAATGTCGTTTGGGGTTATAACTCGGAACCACAGAAGCTAAAGCGCTGAAAATTTTTTTGCAGCTACTCAAGAATATGCCTAACCTTGTCTAAAAATTTCGTCCCATAATTCTAATCTGAACGTAAGGTGCTGGTACTTCAATTTTGACCACGAAAATCAGAAGTTTTTGAATCGCAAAGTCCGGTGTTCAGAACAAATTTTTGTGAGATCATAACGCTATTCAACACCTGAAAAAATTTACAAGTGAATATTATTTCCATTTCTTGGGAAATTATTCAGTGCATGAGAAACATAACTCAAACTGGAGAAAATGCAAAAGGAATAGTCGGGGAGTCAGCTAGTGCGACCATCAAGTCCGGTCAGGCTACTGGTCGTTTGGTTTTGTCTGAGGTGAGGTGTGAAGTGGACCAGTATGCGCATGCGGCTAGCCTACTGGAAAGAAAAAGGAGCAGCCTTTTGCATTGTTGTTTCCTAAGGAGGGTAAATATTGGTACATGTAATTGACCAGCGTTGTGATGAAAATGCCACAAACTCGTCTGAACACCAGACTTTGCGGATTCAAAAACTTCTGATTTTCGTGGTCAAAATTGACATACCAATATCTTACGTTCAGATTAGAATTTTGGGACGAAATTTTTACACAAGGTTAGGACGTATTCTCGGGTATCTGCAAAAAAATTTTCAGCGCTTTAGCTCTTGTGGTTCCCAAGTTATAACCCCGAACGACATTTCATATCCAAAACGGACACCCTGTACATACGGACGTGCGTAAAAGGGAAGCTCAGCAATGCATTGACATCAAGAATACGCATAGGCCCACATACAAAGAAGCATTGGTGAACGTACGTACATATACATGCGGAGCGCAGAGGTACTGTACATACTCTTTGCGTGAGATATGCCCAGCGAACAACAGTACAGTAGCATGTATATAGCCTAACATTCAGCGCGCGGAAATACAATTATGCGTATGTATGTATGTATGTAAGTACTGTACATGCTCAGAGATGTTCGCGTATGCCCACTGTTTCTCCTCCGCCTCC
>JASAMW010005211.1:0-34335 GCA_030247985.1 Epsilonema sp. ZAB3_2
AACCGTTGGGGGCAGCGGTCTGGGCACACTTCTGGGATCCAGTCTTAACACATTGCTGGGCGGAAGCAGTGGCGGCAGCCACGTCCACAGTTTGTCGTCCGGCAGCACTGGATCGGGCACTGGCAGAAGACGTCATTCGCACAGTGGCCACGACCATGACTAAAATAAGTTAGATTGCGGGCGTTTTGCGCTAACTATTCGAAATCGTTATTGATATTATTGATATTATTTTTTGAGGTCATCGGGAGGGAACCGGAAACCGGACTTGACTTCTGGCAGACTGCTCATGCCATTGCACACGTAGAACAAGTACAAGAACAAGAACAAGTACATACCTACTGTACGTACGTACGTAGTGTACTGAAGGTAAATAAATATGTAGGCCTATGTATGTACAGTACTGTATGTATGTATGTACATGTACATGCACAAAGTATTATACGTACCCTACATAAAGTAATATTATTGTGTATTGTGTAGGTGAGCAGATCGCACATTTTTGTATGATCATGTACGACAAGTAGTTACTCTAACTTGTGCATGGTGCTCCGATGTGAACGAATGCATATGTACTGTATGTGCGTAATGAACAATATGTCGAGTTCAACTGTGCGCAGAAACGCAATTACCCATTTGGACATCAGCTACCTAATTATCGAGAAATAAATGTAATCGTTCTCTCTCATGCTGTCGAAATGTTGACACCCAATATGTGTTAACACGATCCACTAATCGTCGTGCATGAAGAACCAATTTTGTATAGTTGCATGCAACACCTACGCGAAAAATGTCGCCTGCTGTTTTGCTTCCGTCCTCACGCTTCCTCTTCTGTTTGGTCATCTTCATTTTCGTCTCCGCTTTTTCGACAGTAGTTAGAAGCAGCCGTGTTCTTGGGTTGACCAAGATCAATGAAGGAATTATTGACGCGGCGATGGCTTACTACGGCAGGCAAGTCAGCGATGAAGAACTTTTGGCAATTGCTGCCCAAATGACTGTCAGCTACGGAGACTTGTTGGAGGCAACGAAAAATGTGATAATTACAGAAAGCGATTTCGATGATGTGAGAAAGAAGCGAAAGCGAAGTATTAGGCGAGCTCGTGGCGGCAGCGAAACTTGGAAGTAGAGATGTGGGCGATGTCGGCGAGTATTATTTCCAGTAAAATACTGGATCAAATAAATCAAACAGGTGTGTTGTGTTCTTAGCCGTGCACTTTTCATCTGTGGTATGTGTGTACTTTACCGTAGGTACAATAACGTAGTACTGGCAGTACTGGTTCTGTACTGTACGTACAAACCAGGAGCCGTTCGTTTTGCTGGACCACAGTACATTTGTAGACCTCAACGTAATGCTGGACCTACACAGCGGTCCACTCACTGTTGAAAGTGTACGGCGCACGCGTACGTAGAGTTGCGAAAGGAGAGGTCCACCCATTTAGCAACTGTCTACGCATACACCACAACACACTGTGTACACATGTACATAGGTCCAGCATTACGCAGAGGTCTACAAATGTGTGTATTGTGGTCCAGTAAAACGAAATCTTCCGGGGAGTGTACGTAACGTATGTACTGTACAGTACTTTACATTTACACAGTTTATAACCTACGTACATGTCGTCAAAGCGCAATGCAAACAGAAGCAGCTCTTGCTGATGATACGACCAGCTCATGTTACTAATTTCTTTTCGGCTAATGGAAAGTTGAACACGCAAGCACCAAGCAGAAGCGAAAACATAGATACTTTAGGTTATAGGCTAGTAGGTACAGGTACGGTATAACTCCACCAGTCATGGAGGAGAACATCGAGTATCGAACCATTGGTTCATTGTTGGAAAAAGCCAAATCGCCTATAAAAATCAGGGATAATTCCAAGGAAAAAGTTTCATTGACCAAAGACAATCTTCTGAAACAGTTGTTGCCAATTCTGTATGTGATGCGCATTTTTGGACTTTGTCCCTTCAGCATTCCTCCATGGAAAAAGCCTCCGTTTGTCAAGAAAGAGAAGTCTTCATCATGCTTCAAGAAGCTCAGTTGTGTCGGTTTCTTCCTGTGTGTCTGCATGCTCTTGGCTGGTGTAAATATCTTGGTATTTCACATTCTTAAACTTGTTTCGGCAACACTTTATGACACGTTAGGCATCTTTGGTTCAAACTCGGTGGTATATGTCGATCCATTCATCTCAACATGTCAGGTGTTTTACGTGGTGATCAGCTTCTTGTGGTATGCCAGCTATTGGCATACTTTTTTGGAAAAGCTGAAGTTCTACCAGGTGCGAATTCCTCTCAAACTGTTTCTATTCAGCGGTGCGTACGTCGCCGTTCTTTTCCTTTACCCGCCGGTGTTGGGTATTGTCTATTACGTGAAAGAGGTTTTGCCGCTAACCCAGGGGCTCAACAGCACTTCGGAAGCATACAAAAATGCAATGCACAAGAGCCTCACGAAGGAAGTTGCGCGATCGGTTGGCACAACCTGCATCAGTCTTATCCCGGAAACTCTGAAAAAGGTCCTCCGCCATGAGTTTGTAGTCCTCTGTATTTGCGGACCTGCGCTGCGGTCCACGCACGCCCTAGAAAGAATGTACGGCGCGCGCGCTTAGAGTTACGAAAGTACAATATGGGCTTTCGGCAGTTGGATTCGTTCCAAGTCTTCTCTTCTAGTACTTTCGTAGCGCGCGCGCCGTACTTTTTACGGCGCGCGTGGACCGCAGTGCAGATCCGCTAATACAGAGGACTACAAACTGATGGCGGAGAACCTTTTTCAGAGTTTCCTGGATGGTCAAAGCGATGCCCATCATTTTCTTACTGTGGCTCTGCTTTGCTGTGGGGAAACTGTTTGAAACACACTTGATCGAGATTTTTGGTCCACAGAACGACAAAACATTAGCACTGGCAGGCGACAAAGTGCAACTTTGCTTCTGCTAAAGCGGCGCTATTTTCGTCTCTGCGAATTGGTTACGTCAATGAATGATCTCTGGGCATATTTGCTGTTTTTCGACATATTTTTGTCGCTAACATTGGGATTGCTAAGAACATATGCAATTGTGGCAATACCAGATAACCCGATAATGTATGCTCCTCATTTGCTTACCGGAATTGCGCTGGACTGCGTTGGACGTATGGTATTTCTCTGTGGAAGTGCACTGTTTGTTAATGAAAAGGTAGGTACATACATACAGTAGGTACGCGTACATTAGTACTACTATAGCACTACGCAGTGTACTACTATTTTTTGCTGTTTATGCTGATAAACTTAGTGCGCACGTGTACGTTTCAGAGCCGGAAATTGAAGCGACATCTCATGTTGATAGATACAAGCGATACGCCATCAAAATTTATGGTACAATACGTACGTGGGAAACTATGTACTAAAGTTACATATTCTTGCTATTATTGAAAAAACGAAAGGACGTACGTAAGTATATATCAGTACTAGCCATCAAATTTCACTTTCAGGCAGATCGACTGCTTGCAAAGCTGCGCAGTACAAAGTGGGGCTTGACGGCTGGCAAGTTTTTCTTGATGGATAGGAATGCCCTGCTGACGGTAGGTATGTACAGTAGATCTTAAAACTGAGCCTTGATAAGCTAGTAGTACTGTAGCGTTCTCCTCTACTTACCGTAATGCTGGCCCAAAACCTTACTATAAAAGTATACAGTATTCCAGTAATCACGCCTAGGCTCACGAAGCTAAAACCGATCGAACTGACACGACGCGACCTTTTCAAATCCCAAGATACCGTAACGGACCCTGTGACTGTTCTGACGCCTCTTTTTATACTCGCTCTTGTTTTGACCATTTTATTTCTGGTTGTTTTGGTATTTCATTCGATCTTGTTATTGTAAGCCTTTCCTAATTTCCTAATTCTACCATACTTTCAATGGTCCCCAGATCCTACCGCTCACGACCTACCCTTTCCCAACCGCTGACAAACTAGGCTTATTCACTCGATATGTTTCCGAAACCCAACTTGCGTCAGTCACCATGAGAATTTCTATTTCATATTTTATTTCCTAATTTAACCTTTAGCCAGCTTCGCTACAGTACATTGTTCAATAAGTTAAAGTATGTAGGTACTAAAGTTCGTATGTACTTCATGACTTCATCTCTTGTATTGAATAATGTTTTTACGTTTTCAGCTGTCCATGTTCTTGTTTACTTTTTTGGTGGCCTGGATTCAGCTTACGCAAAATGCGATGGCAGGCAAGAATGGAAGTTGCTAAAATTATTGCTGTTGTTTCCTGCTTTCGCTACTATGTGTGTACATACATACATAGTACGTACTTTTTCAGTGATAATCATGCATGCTTATAATCATAGCATACTGTCATCATACGTACATTGTGTCCTTACAAGAATTGATAAGCAAATACAAATTATACAAAAAAATTGAGTCTCCCTCCACTCTTCATACCTTGCCCTTGACCTTTCTCTCCTGTGTATCTACTAACAAGTAGGGCTGATGTGTGTGTGTCTGTCTGTGTGTGATGCGATAAACTCGCTCAGTTTTGCAGCTACAGCGTTCACCAATGGCTCATTCGAAAGCTTATAAGCCCAAGGGCGCCAGGAAGGCCTTCGATTTTTGATCTGATCAGCCGATCGCCAATAATCGATCGATAATCGATATTTTAGTACTAAAAGCGCGCAGATTCACTCATAACTCACTCAATTTTGCAGCTACATGATCCATCCAGGGCTCTTTCAAGCGCTTATGGCTCCGACAACGCCAGAAAGACCTGCGATTTTTGATCTGATCAGCCGATCACCAATAATCGATCGATAATCGATATTTTAGTACTAAAAGCGCGCAGATTCACTCATAACTCACTCAATTTTGCAGCTAATGTACATGATCCATCCTGGGTTCTTTCAAGCGCTTATGGCTCCAACAACGCCAGAAAGACCTGCGATTTTTGATCTGATCAGCCGATCACCAATAATCAATCGATAATCGATATTTTAGTACTAAATACTGCAGAAACCAAACGATGCAGGTTTTCAAGCCAGCGTTTGCAAATGGTCATGCCCGAAAGTGAACACGAGACTAAAACGCGAGATGCGCTAATGGGTTGCCAGATCTGCAAAGGGTTGCCAGATTGCTAAATCCGCAAAAGGGTTGCCAGATCTGCAATAGGGTTGCCAGATTGCTAAATGCGCAAAAGGGTTGCCAGACCTGCAAAACGGTTGTCAGATCTATGCGGGAAAAGGGTTGCCAGGTCTGCCATAGGGTTGCCAACTCTGCGATAGGGTTGCCAGATATACTACTTTTTGCCAACTGCCCAAAATAGTTGCCAGATGCATAATATGTTGACACATCACGATCTACAACAGGGTTGCCAGATCTGCAAAAGGGTTGCCAGATTTTGAAAAGGGTTGCCAGATCTGCAAAAGGCTTTTACTGCGAAGCTGTAACGGGCCACTGGTAAAGCAAACAAACAGCACAGTCACATGGGACGGCAGCTCAAGTTACACTCTTCCTATCCTGCTAATGATCCCGAAAGCACCAGAACTTGACTTTGTCACATGATCTGACTTCTTTGTGGCCTACATAACTAGGGTACGTTCCATCAGTGGCAAGTGACTCAGCCTCAGATTCTTTGGTCAGAATCATTGCTGATGGCCTTAGTACGTTACTTTTCCTTCGATCGGCGGTAAAAGTGAAAACCCAGCCAGTGGCCCGCTACAGACGTGCTCCGAGTTTGCTCCGAGCGAGTTCGCTCCGAGATCGCTCCGAATTCGCAGCGAATTCGGAGCCTAATTCGGCTGTTCACACGTAATCATTTTCCCTCCGTACAAACTCGGCGAGTTTTTCCGGTCGTTCACACGTAATATTTTTTGCAGCAATAAAACACGGCGCGCTTCGTTCCACACACGGAGAAAGAGAAAGCATGCAACTTTCCCGCGCCGCGCGCTGTCCGCTGCTGATAGCCAACACGCCACACGCAAATGAAACAACAAGCGAAGCGCCCCGCCCCCTCTCTTTCTGTGTTTGGGGACGGGGAAAGGAGAGAGAAGAAGAACAGAGCGGACAGCGCAGCGCAGCGCAATGATGTACTGTGTTTGTTGCGTTCGCCTCGCTGCTTGCTTGCTGTTCCTTTGAACAAGGAGAGACCTGCGATGATTTCTCTCCTCATATTATGCTTGCGTACATTGCACTGCAGGTTCTGTCCGTTCTGCCATACGCGCCGCGTCGTAAATTACTGCACTGTTTCCAACTTTTTCGCTCCGAGATTCCTCCGAGAAGGCTCCGAGATGGCTTCGAGAAGGCTCCGAATTCGGAGGAAACTCGGTGGTTCACATGTCTCCGAGTTTGAAACTTGGCAGTTCACACGGACGTTTGGAAAAACGGAGCGAGTTCGGAGCGAACTCGGTGAATTTACATGTTGAAGCATAGTCAGGGCTCCGAATTCGGAGCGAATTCGGAGTTCACGTCTGTGGCGGGCCAGTGAGAATGGTTTCCTATCCATTTTTTGAACGTCGGTTGAAAGTCATGAACGAAAATGTCGAGACTCGAAAGATCGGCTCCATGTTGGACAAAGCCAAGTCGCCGATATCACTAAGAGTCAAAGCTGATAGCGTTTCGTTGAGCGAAGACAACCTTTTGAAGCAGTCGTTGCCAATTCTGTACGTGATGCGCATCTTTGGACTGTGCCCCTTTAGCATTCCTTCTTGGAAAAGAAACTCCGTTTGTCCTGAACAACTCGGAATCTTCCTGCTTTAAGAAGTTTAGGTGCATCGGACTGGTGCTCTGCTGCTGTATGCTTCTGGCCAGCCTTTCGCTGTTGGGTTCTTTAATTAACGACATAATTAAAATTTTGGTACACGATGCTTTCGGTGTACTGGGCTCTAGTTTTATTAGCGTTATCTTGAAATTCATCGGCGGTCTGCCAAGTCTTATACGTGACCATCAATTTTTTGTGGCGCGCAAACGCCTGGAATGACTTCCTTGAAAAGCTAAAGTTCTATCAAGTTCGAATTCCGCTAAAACTTTTTCTGATCAGCGGATTGTACAGGGTGCCCAATGAAAAACAAGCCCTCTCCTCAAGAAAGCCCAAATTCAACAGCTTATCTTTTTAGCCGGGAACTCTCAAGCTCCCAAAAAAGTCGTACACCCTGGGTCGGTGTGGACAGTTTGGAAAAAAACGCGAAGGCTGTCAAGGCGCCGCGTAAAAAGTATGGCGCGCGCGCTTTGGCCAGATACGAAAGAAGCGGGAAGCGCTTGTCACGCTTTCTACGCGCGCGCCGTACCTACTTTGTATGCGGCGCATTGACAACCTTCGGTTTTTTTCAAACTGTCCACACCGACCCAGGGTGAACGACTTTTGTGGGAGCTTCGTGGCAAGCCAGGTTGCTTTTTTGCCAGGTTGCTACTAGGTACAGTTAGTACTGTACTGTACTTTTTACATCGTTCCGTAGATAGCCCCATGGTGCTATACAAAGGTAAGCGTCGATTAGGGGGCTATACTGTACACGAGAGGGGCTACACGAGGGGCATACACGAGGGCATTTTACATTTGTACCAAAAGTACGGTTTTTTGACCCCCTGAACTCGTTTATGGTGGTTATTTGGCACGTTTCCAAGCTCCAATTATCAAAAATGCAGCTTTCAACTTGAAAAATTGGGAAAGTGAAATTTGTATTACTAAAAAATTTTCTCGAAGAGATGTCACTGGCTAAATGATCAGAACTATTCCAAATGAGGTGCAGATGAACTCCTACATCAAAACATCTCAAAAACGCGCTGTTTTTAGCGCAAAAACAATTGATTTCCCTTGCTTTTCGCGCTTCGCAATATGGGGCTATACCTGCGGGCAAATGGACGTTAGTGGCCGATTTGGGGCAACAGTACACGAGGGGCGTTACACACGAGAGGGGCTACATACGGACACATTACAGTAGTTGACAACAGCCTAGAATTTCATTGGTCACCCTACATTTGGCGATTCTGTTCTTGAATCCAATAATTTTCTCCATTGCCTATTATGCAGAAAGGCTGGCACCGCTAATGCACAGTTTGTCGATGAAAGGCGATTCGGAGGAAGAGGAAGTCAAACATTTTCAATACACTTTAAAGGGGAACTTTGGGCGGAAAGTTCGGGGTAAAGTTCGGAAGAAACCGTGTGTAATTGCGCAGTTAACCACATTTCGTTAGGTCCATGAAATATATGTGGTTAACTGCGCAATTACACACGGTTTTTGGCTTCCCATGCCACAGGCAGTGAAGATACAGCAAAACTTTATACAATAAAAATGTAGAACTCAACGTGGAGCATATGGTGGTAGCAAAATTATGCCGATTGGTGTAACGGTTAGCGAGCTACATGCTCTCGCGTGCATTTTCCCGTTCACAGATCAATTTTTGCCTCTAACTCAAGAAAGACGCAACGTAAGTAGAGGGATCGGACTTGGTGCGTTTTGAATCATTTTTCAAGCTCTATCGAATGATCCATGCAGGCTTACCCCGAACTTTCCGCCCAAAGTTCCCCTTTACGCATGTCCTTTTTGGCAGTAACAGCTGTGAATTCCTGCATTAGCATAATGGTAAAAGTTTTGCACACCATACTGTTCTTGTGGCTCACAGCTTCTGTGGGAAAGCTCTACGAGAAACTGCATCAAGATTTCTACTCTTTCTCGTCAGAAAATCGGAAGAAAAACACGTCATTTTTAGTTTTGCAAAAACGGCGGTACTTTCGACTCTGCGAATTGGTATCAGATCTAAATGAGCTTTGGGCCTACCTGCTCTTCTTTGACATGTTCTCTTCGCTAACTCTTGGACTCTTCACAGCCTATCAAATGGCAACAGGGCCCACGGAACAAAATTACGTGCCAGGATCGATAGCGACTATCATTCTGGATTGCGTCGGGCGTACAGTAATCCTGTGCGGAAGTGCCGTTTTCATCAATGAAAAAGTAATCTTTATTTGAAGCAAATTACGACGCGACATTGTCCTACAATTACAGTTTGCGCACAACGTTATGTACGTACACCTCTTTGATGAAATGTAACACAATCAATATATCACAGTAACACATTACACAGTCAATGTAACTTTCGTAGCTTGCGCAGATTTTTTTGCAGAGTCGAAAATTGAAACGCTATCTGATGTCAACTGACTCTAGTGACACAGCCTCGAAATTTTTGGTAAAAGGTTTTATCGTTGCTCTTCACGGGAAGGAAAAGGAACACGTAAACTACCGTACCTTATGAATGATTTTTGCAGACAGATCGGCTGCTGACAAAGCTTTCCAGTACCAGCTGGGGTGTGACAGCCGGAAAATTTTTCTTGATGGACCGAAATGCACTACTAACGGTAATAAATAAATAACAGCGACATATAGCAAAGGCGAAGTTTTAAACGATTTTTTGACACCCGAAATATTGCATATGGTCGGTAGCTTAATGCGCTTGATTGTTTTAGCTCTTAATGTTTCTTTTTACATTTCTGGTCGCCTGGGTCCAACTGACTCAAAACTCGAAAGCGGACAAGAGTGCCAGCTGCTGATCGAAAATAACATTTAGGCTATATGTATTCCGTCTTGGAATTATTGAAGTTTCCAGTCCAGATTATTCCATTCAAAGAAGCAACTCCGGAACTACATACTATGTAAAGTACTGTACTGTACTGGTGCTTACTTGGCCTCTCAGAAAATCAGGTTAGGTTAGGTAAAATTTACCCAGTGCAGCTGGCCTCCAGGTAAAGTCAGGTAACCTACCTGGTCAGAGTTCAGCCGGGTCAGGTAAACTGAAATTCCAGCAGGTTACCCGGGTAAGTACTGTTGTGTAAATCTTGGCCAAAAACATCATAAAACAGGTGCTAAGTTCTCCAATGTTGAGTGTCACATCTTCATAGTAAACAGTGTTTACTCATTCCCACAGATCCATCTACTAGCAACTAGTGGGGATTACATACAGTCGCCTATGCGGCGGTATTGTAGCTTTGAATATTCTATGTATGGTTGAATGAAGCCCACTGCTTATGCTAACCTGGGTAAATTTACCCGGGTAAGTACTAGACTTAGTTGGAAGATTTTACCTGGGTAAGTATTGGCAGTACTTACCCGCAGTTCCTCAGATTTTACCTGAGTTAGCCTTCGATGGCCAGTCAGGTTAGGTAAAGCCGGGTAATTTTACCTGTCAATTTTTACTTCTGGGTAAAGTTAGGTTAATTTACCTGGTCCAAAATAGGCCGGGTAACTCGGGTAAAGTTACCCAAATTTTTACCTGCGCACCAGTACTGTACTGCATATCTACATACTTGGCTGAACAGAACAGACATACTATACACATGTATACTATACACATTTATACATACAGCACATACAGTATTCAATATTGATACATGCAGTTATGGCGGTTGAGCCAGAAATCAATAAATTCTCCTTTCGACAATTACTACGGAAAGTGGGTTGGCGCTACATACAAGGCTACAGTAGAAGAACATTCATTATAACCACAATTATTGATTTTTGGTAGGGGTAAAGCTAAGCAATCGCTTGATCCTTTCCCACGTGGCGTTTTGCTCTACTTTTTCCACGCGCTCTTTTCCCGTGCGGTCTTTTCCTATGCGTTCCACAGTAAAATCCGTTATCACAGCACTGTGGTCCGATGGCCAGTCATTGTTCCAGTGGTCTGGCTCCGCATTCACTGGCTTCTTGCCATGATACACTTGTGAATGTGTGGGTTGGATGCTGGCACCATGATAGAAGATGAAATCGATGCGATCCATGGGCTCTGGAATTGTGTAACCCCATCCCTTCTTGAATCTGTAAGCCGGCGACCAGGTGTTTCCCGGAACAGCCCTTGGATTCGGATGTATGGCCCGATAACTATCAAGAAAGTGGAAATGATCCATGAGGTCTTTAGTGGCTGGCCAAGGAAAGGACCAATTGCAATGAAGATGTCTGGCTTCAGGAATCCAATCCTAAGAGAAAGCCAAATAATCATGCAAGGCCTCACAGTAGTTAGTAGTCAGTTTCAGGGCTCGTTGACACTTTTTCCCAAAGAAAGCAAGGAAAATACGTAAGGCTGAATTTTATTTTGTACCAAATGTGATGGTGCATTGAAATCTCCCATCGCTAACATCGGTTCTGCTTTGGAATTTTGCCACGCACGTTGAAAATCAGGGTTTGACAGTATTTCGCGCATGTTCTGCATTCTTCCGTCTAATTTTCCCCCCAAGTTCCGTTCACCAGCCTGAATTTGAGATGGGTCAGTCACCATTTTGTCACACGCAGCATAGGGGCCGTAATTTTGCCAGTCCAAGTGAGCTGACCAGACGGAAATGTTCAGGTACTTCTCGTTCTCTCCTGTTGCATGTGGTACTGGTAATGGAAATCGAATCTTCAGTCCTACAGCCTTGCTTGTTGTTCCGACGCTGTCCTTGTAAATTGGATGCTGTGATATGATGCACGCATCTGGATACAGGATGTACTCTTTGCAGTATCCATTCCATTGAGGTCCTAATAGAAGCGTGATCACTGACAAAATCAGTTCACTTTCCACTTCTTGCAGTGCAACCACATCTGGATTCACATGACGAATGTGCTTCACAATTTTCCTCAGGCCTTCATGGACGTTCTTTCCACTCTCCCAAATATTGAAGGTCATGGCCCGAAATGTGGCACCTTTAGTGACAAGTAGTGAAGTCAACAGTAAGAGAAGCATGGTAAGAAGTTTCTGACTTGCCGATGGCATGATTACTTCACTTATCGATGGCTCAGCCTCAGGGCAACTCAATCAATGGCAGACAGATTCTGCTATGTATGGTATAAACACTACTCATTTTTAGTGGCAGACACTTTGATAATAATATTTGGGTTTTGCTGACTGGGCAACCTTTGCGTACCGTGTATGCAATGCAAACGCACAAGATGCGAATCAAGCATTCTGCTTTTACCGTCGTTTCGCCTGGGCACAGCTCCGCAAGTATGCAAGCCCTTCCTACATACAGTAGGTACATACCATATTTGCTTCGCACTTCAGCGTAAACACTTTTAACGTGCTGATTTGTGATAAAATGACAGCAGTCGCGCCCCCGCGCAAAAAGTGCAACAACAGAATATGGTCGTGAATCTGCATGTCAGCCGTCCGTACTATGCCGCAGAGGTATTACACTTATACAGTGGTCTAAAATTGTTGGGGCAAAAAATTAGGAAATTACTGCACTATCAAAATTAATTTGGATAGCCCTTTTAAATTTAATATAATATGATTATTAAAATTCAAAATGGCCAAGTTAGCAATTATGATATGATAATTTTGATAATGATAGGCAACCCTGGCTTCAAGCAAAACTTATCGGCAGCATCTGGCGGCAGTTGGCTGATGGGGCGTCCACCGGACGTCCGTACCGTCCGTTCGTCAACCCATATAGTTTGACGGACGAACACTTACGGGTTGACGAACGGACGGACGTCCGTTACGGACGTCTGGTGAACGCGCCAAGACTCATGGACTGACGTCCATTTTGCGCAGGAAGGTTTGAATACGCGCCGCTGTTCAAAAAAACAACGAAGCGAGGAAATTGTTACAGAAATAAAGGAAGCTAACTAGCATACACCTCGGACCCATCGAAATGATCTGCACCCCGTCCGGGTCCTGAAGCGAACAAAGACTTACCGGAGTAAATAAAATAGCGTTTGCGTTGCGTCGTCGTTTTTGTTTTTTTACTACTACGGTAAGTATTCGTTCGCTTCGGGATCGGGTCGACTCGACGGAACACAAATTACCGTATTTACCTGTGCATAGCCCCATGGGGCTATGCAAAAATTGAGAGGTCCTATATGGGGCTATGCATAGGGGGGGGGCTATGCATAGGGGGGGGATATGCATAGGACATTTTTTATGTTTTTGAGAGGTGCGCAGAGGCATATTTTTTAGGTCAAAAGCACGTGTTTTAGGGCATAATTGAGGTCAAAACAGGGTTATTCTAGTACAATACACCCCTAAGCAGGCTTATAGGCATCTTAGCTTGGTATGGGAGTGGCTATGGGTAGCTTATGACCAGCTATGTAGGTAGGTTCAGGTACTGTACAGTACATATGGGGCTATGCATAGGGGGGGGGGGGGCTATGCATAGGGCATTTTTTATGTTTTGCCAATATGGGGCTATGCATAGGGGGGGGGGGGGGGGCTATGCATAGGGGGGGGGGGGGGCTATGCACAGGTAAATACGGTATTTGGGATATTTTCGATGGGTCAGGGGTGTATTACACTGAAAAAGAAAATTCGCGAAACCGAAGTTGCAATTGCGCAATTCTTTGTTTATTATTTATCTTTATTAGATATCAGTTTTCATATGATTGTATGGAACTAAAATTACCTATCAAACATGACAACTGACGACAGCAAAAAGCAGGTATGAAAATGTGTTTTTCTCGTTTTTTGCAGAATTAGTTTTTTTTCGCGCCATGTTATGACTATGTGCCATAATTTTGTTTATTATTGCCTAATTATTTATTTCAGGCTTTACAAGAAAAAGACAAGGGGAACGAAGCTTACAAAAAGAAGGATTTTGCTTCTGCACATGCTCATTACGACAAAGCCATTCAGTTGGATCCCACAAATATCACTTTTCTTACCAACAAAGCTGGTATGTAGTAGGCCTACGTTCAATCACAACTTGCGACGAACGTACGACGTGTACATACTGTTGTATGTATGTATGTATGTATGTATGTATGTATGTATGTATGTATGTATGTATGTATGTATGTATTTTTTTATATATATATATATATATATGTATGTATGTATGTATGTATGTATGTATGTATGTATGTATGTATGTATGTATGTATGTATGTATGTATGTATGTATGTATGTATGTATGTATGTATGTATGTATGTATGTATGTATGTATGTATGTATGTATGTATGTATGTATGTATGTATGTATGTATGTACCTTTCAGCGTACGTATGTATGTATGTAGGACGTACGTAATGTATGTCTGTATGTACGTACGTACATGTATGTATATGTATGTACGTACGTACATGTATGTACAGTATGTACGTATGTCGTAAGTGTACGTATGTATGTCGTGCATCCGGTATGAGCGCATTACAATACTTGTACACATGTTGTTTTGCATGCATTTGTTGTTTATTTTTCAGCTGTATTTTTCGAAGAAGGCAAGTGGGACGAGTGTATCAGCATATGTCAGAAGGCTGTGGAACTGGGCAGAGAACACAGAGCCGATTATGCCTCCATAGCCAAGTACGTCAATGATTATCGTGTTGGGTACTGTGGGGTAAACCTGGCCATGGGGTAAACCCGGCCACCTACGCTCCTTTGAACCTGCTGCTTTAGCAAATGATGAACCAAATGAAATAGCACATTTGAAATAGGAGAGCTCAGGGAATCGATTTAAAATATACAGCACCTTCGCGAGAAAGTGGCGATTGCCAATATAGAGGGCTGGACCAGCATTTTTCTACTTTTCTGATTTTATGTCATGAATATAGGTAATCAACCCTCCTGAGTTCGAAAATGAACTCAGTTTTTCAATTTGACCACGTTTAACCGGAGAAACAAGCTCATTTAGGCAGGGTGGTCAGGGGAAAGGCGGAAAATTGAGCACGATCAAATCGACGTTACGTACAGGCGTCCCAAAACGCAGCCAACAGGGCTATTACAGCAAACCCTATACCATTCGACTCGGCTTGATTTGCTCTTTTCAATGGTGTACTCGCCGACCGCTTAACCCTTACCGTTGGCGAGCTATGAGCAGAAACGCGCAAAATTTGCAACACCGCAAAAACCAGGCAAAATTTGGAAAGTCGATCGTAGCTTCCCCCCTAATGCGTATGCAGATCTGGAAACTATCTCATCTTGTAGCTCTTGAAATGCTGATTAAGATAGGCTATGTCCGATTTTTCAATGCGCGTGGGCGATTGGTTAAAAATTGCCTCAAAGTTGGAGCGAACAGTCGAAAAACCCGACTTTCATGCGAAAGTTGGGTACCACTGCTCAAGTGCTGTGGCCCAAGCAATGGAGCCATCGTGACAGCGAAGACACTGTCAAATGCAGCTTGAAACGCTCTTCCCAATGGTGTACTCGGCGACCACTTAACCCTTACCGTTGGCGAGTTTTGAGCAAAAAGGCGCTAAATAAGCAACACTGCAAAAACAGGGCAAACTTTCAAAAGTCGCCTGTAGCTTCCCCCTTAAGATATATGCAGGTCTGGCGACTAGCTCATCTTGTAGCGCTTGAAATTCTGACTAAGACGGGCTATGTCCGAATCTTCTGCGCGCATGGGCGATTGGTTATTTATCGCCTCGAAGGCGGGCAGAGTTGGTCGAAAAAGTCGGAAAATCGACCATCAGTGCCATGATTGGGCACAAACGCTTGTGAACTGTAGCCAAAGCAATGGGCCCATAAGAACAGCGAAGACACTGTCAAATGCAGCTTGCAATGCTCTTTTCAATAGTGTACTTGCCGACCGCTTAACCCCTACCATTGGTGAGCTATGACTGAAAACAGGCTAACTGCGCAAAACCACTGAAACTGAGCGAAATTTCAACAATCGCCTGTAGCTTCCCTTTTAAAACCGTGACAGGTATGGGAGCTAGCTCATCTTGTAGCGCTTGAAATTCTGATTAAGATAGGCTATGTTCGAATCTTCTACACTCGTGGACGATTGGTTAAATATTGCCTCAAGTCGGCAGAGTTGGATGAAAACGTCAAAAGATCGATTTTCAGTACTGAGGCTGCATGAAACATGACGTTGTCAGTTGCAGATGCCCAGGTAGTGAGGTTAGAAGGAAAAACGAAAGCACTTCCAAGTACAGCTTTGAACGCGCTTTTCAATGGTGGTCTTCTCGCTTGGTTAACCCCTACTTACTGTTGGTGAGTTATTAGCAGTAAAGACGAAATTTTAAAAATCATGGACACCATGCAAAAATTGGAATATCACCTGTAACTCAGGTGCTATTAGAGCAGCAGATCTGGAACCTGTCTCAAATTTTAGCGCTTCAAATTCTGAATAAGATAGGCTATGATTGCAGTTCTTTGCCTGTGTGCAATAGGTTAAATTTTGGCCCAAAATTTTCACAAAATTGAGTCCATGATTTTTAAAATTTCGTCTTTACTGCTAATAACTCACCAACAGTAGGGGTTAACCAAGCGAGAAAACCACTATTGAAAAGCGCGTTCAAAGCTGTACTTGGAAGTGCTTTTGTTTTCCTTCTAACCTCACTACCTGGGCATCTGCAACTGACAACGTCATGTTTCATGCAGCCTCAGTACTGAAAATCGATCTTTTGACGTTTTCATCCAACTCTGCCGACTTGAGGCAATATTTAACCAATCGTCCACGAGTGTAGAAGATTCGAACATAGCCTATCTTAATCAGAATTTCAAGCGCTACAAGATGAGCTAGCTCCCATACCTGTCACGGTTTTAAAAGGGAAGCTACAGGCGATTGTTGAAATTTCGCTCAGTTTCCGTGGTTTTGCGCAGTTAGCCTGTTTTCAGTCATAGCTCACCAATGGTAGGGGTTAAGCGGTCGGCAAGTACACTATTGAAAAGAGCATTGCAAGCTGCATTTGACAATGTCTTCGCTGTTCTCATGGGCCCATTGCTTTGGCTACAGTTCACAAGCGTTTGTGCCCAATCATGGCACTGATGGTCGATTTTCCGACTTTTTCGACCAACTCTGCCCGCCTTCGAGGCGAGAAATAACCAATCGCCCATGCGCGCAGAAGATTCGGACATAGCCCGTCTTAGTCAGAATTTCAAGCGCTACAAGATGAGCTAGTCGCCAGACCTGCATATGTCTTAAGGGGGAAGCTACAGGCGACTTTTGAAAGTTTGCCCTGTTTTTGCAGTGTTGCTTATTTAGCGCCTTTTTGCTCAAACTCGCCAACGGTAAGGGTTAAGTGGTCGCCGAGTACACCATTGGGAAGAGCGTTTCAAGCTGCATTTGACAGTGTCTTCACTGTTATCAACGCTCCATTGCTTGGGCAACAGCACTTGAGCATTGGTACCCAACTTTCGCATGAAAGTCGGGTTTTTCGACTGTTCGCTCCAACTTTGAGGCAATTTTTAACCAATCGCCCACGCGCATTAAAAAATGGGACATAGCCTATCTTAATCAGCATTTCAAGCGCTACAAGATGAGATAGTTTCCAGACTTGCATACGCATTAGGGGGGAAGCTACGATCGACTTTCCAAATTTTGCCTGGTTTTTGCGGTGTTGCAAATTTTGCGCGTTTCTGCTCATAGCTCGCCAACGGTAAGGGTTAAGCGGTCAACGAGTACACCATTGAAAAGAGCAAATCAAGCCGAGTCGAATGGTATAGGGTTTGCTGTAATAGCCCTGTTGGCTGCGTTTTGGGACGCCTGTATGTAACGTCGATTTGATCGTGCTCAATTTTCCGCCTTTCCCCTGACCACCCTGCCTAAATGAGCCCGTTCCTCCGGTTAAACGTGGTCAAATTTAAAAACTGAGTTCATTTTCGAACTCAGGAGGGTTGATTACGTATATTCATGAGATAAAATCAGAAAAGTAGAAAAATGCTGGTCCGGCCGAATCGCCACTTTCTCGCGAAGGCGCTGATAATATTTGTTTCAATCGGTCCATTGGTTGTTGAGATAAGCAGTCCTGAAACTTAGGTGGCCGGATTTTCCCATGGCCTGGTTTACCCCACAGTGCCATATAATGTACAGTCGGTCTACTGAGAGAATGCGGCTTTGGCTGAAGTCGCAGAATCGAGAAAGAAAATTTGCCAGCTGCGCCAGGGCATCGAACCCTGGACCTCTCGCGTTCCAGGCGAGCGCTCTAACCACTGAACTACGCACCTGGTTGACCTCAGTCGAATGCAATTTTGCGCTAGTTCAGACCTCTCAGCTTTCTCAGTGGATCGGCTCGATGTATGTAAAGTTTTCGAGGCCCGAGAAACACACATGGCTGCCCTACGACGAGGTGTGCAAAAATAGCTAAAACATAGCTTTTTCTGTTCGTTCTCCCCCCCCCCCCCCCCCCCGTTACCTTCTGTGGGCTTTGATAAGAAAATAAGGTAAATATATGTATAAATTAACACATACCGCGACCTGACGTCATTGTTGACAAACAACAAGTTTTTGGCGAATAATATGGGTGTTGTCGATTTGTTGTCGGTTTGGTGAGGAAAGGCAACAACCCGACAACAACTGAACGTTGCCAACAATGACGCCAGGTCGCGGTATGTATTAATACATACCGCGACTAGGCGTCATACCGCGTTTTAAAAAACTGCACTTAGCAGAGTTTGGTCACGACGGGTTAGATAGTCAGAAATCAATTTTGCAATATTGACCGGACTTTCCCCACACTTCCTTCCACCAATGCCATCTGTTTCTTTCTCTGTAGGGCGTACGCGCGCATAGGCAACGCGTATCTGAAGCAGGACAAGCTGAAGGAAGCTCTCTCCTTTTTGGACAAGTCAGTGTCGGAGCACAGAGATCCAGCAGTGGTGAAGAAGCGAAACGACCTGGACAAAAAGCTGAAGGAGGAAGAGAAGAAAGCCTATCTCAACCCGGAACTCGGCGCTCAAGCAAAGGAGCTGGGAAATGAAGCGTATAGAAAAGGTAGGAGGGTACCGTGGGATAAACCCGGCTAGCTAGAAACAACTGCCTTCCAGGTGGCCGGGTTTACCCTGCATCACCATGATACCACATTGCACGTGTGTTTGGAGGTTGCTAGGGCGCCACAGACGTGAACTTCGAATACGCTCCGAATTCGGAGCGCTGACTATGATGGCGGCTTCAACATGTAAAATCTCCAAACTCGTTCCGTGTTTCCAGATGTGCGTGTGAACAGCCGAGTTTGTAACTCGAAGACGTGAACAACCGAGTTTAGCTCCGAATTCGGAGGCTTCTCGGAGCAAAGTCGGAGCTAGTAGAAAGACAAAAAATTGCGCAGCAAATTTACGACGTGGCGCGTGAACCTCGCAAAGTGATAAAAGCTGCTCGGCGTTGCTTTCTCCCTGTGAACGACTGAAATGAAACGCACCGTGTTTGTACGGAGCAAAAACGTTCACGTGTGAACAAACAACCGAATTACGCTCCGAATTTGGAGGCTCCTCGGAGCGAACTCGCTCGGAGCAAACTCGGAGATCGTCTGTGGCGCCCTACTGAGAGATTGTGGAAGTTTGTGCATCTTTTGTGCAAGGTTTGTTGCGCAAAATAGGATGAACTTATACGTGTGTCCGTGCGTGCCACGCGTACGGTCTTCTGCGATGTTAGAAATCGTCGCATTCTCTTATTGGGCCAGCTTTATTGTCTGTCTCTCAAATAATTGATGTTCGGCATCGTTTATTTACATCCTGCCGTGAAACATACGTATGGGACAACGGGCTAATGTTTCAAAATTTGGTGGGTATAAATAGTACCGCTTTTGTGAGAGGACTATCGGCTGGGGCCCCCAGATTGATTGTGTGCATGCGCGCGGGAAAAAACTCCCCTGGGTACTGCCCCTGCCGACTTTTGTATGGACCAGTTGCGCTAAGAATTATGAGTAGTGGTCTATTACACTTTTTCAGTGCATTTTTCATAAAAAATGCACTGAAAGAAGTGTAAATACAAAGTGGTCAGTTCGCGACCATCCATAATTTTTAGCGCAACTGGTCTATAGACGTGGCAGGTGGGCCAATAGATCGCTACACACCTATTTTAGAGCTGGAAACGCAAAGCAGGTGACAGTAAAGTATTATTATTGCCAAAATAGCTGGTTGAAGAAGGGGAAAATGAGCTAATGTTTCAAAATTTAGTGGGTATAAATAGTACTTTCGCGAGCGATGTGCAGTATCGGCTGGGAACCCCCGCTTGTCGCTAAACTCCGTGTATCGTGCTGTGTCTGTTGGCACCCACGGTGCATGTTGAGAATGTGATGAAGATCGGCGGTGGTTTCCAGCTGACTTTTGCTTTCACCTTTGCGTAAACCGTATTCTCTCAGTCTTAGACAAACCGTTGTACTAGCTAGGACTATTATAGCTTTCGCCTGGACGACTAATTGCTGTAAATAGATTTGTTCTTCATCCGTAAATCTACGGTCTATTGTGTTTGCCTGTGTTTTTCAAGACGTGTTTGAAGTTACTGGGCCCTGGGCGGTGATGCGCAGGCGCATGCGTTGAGGGTCGCAGGCTGAGGCCTACCCATCTGCATCCATTCCAATACACCTTAAAGCATAAGCCCGCCCATGCGCCTACTCAAAATAGATATTCGTAATTATTACCGTTCGTTCACCGTCCAGCTCCCAGTAACTTCAAACACAGTCTGTGATTTTGGTTGTTGGTGTACAGGCGATTTTGCGGAGGCGATCAAGCAGTACACGGAGTCGTTGAAGAGAAATCCGGACGACGCCAAGACCTACAGTAATCGCTCGGCTGCCTATGCCAAAGTGATGGAGTTCCGACTGGCGGTCTCTGACGCTGACGAGTGCATCAAACGAGATCCACAATTCAGTAATGAATGACGTTGTACATACTGTGACGTGCCGCGTTCCGTATGGCGATAGCCGGGCCCCGAAAGGGGGGGGGGGGGGGGCGAAATAGGACCGAACGGGAATCGAACCCGCTACCCTCGGACACAGCTGTGGATTTAGGCACACCACCAGGTGCCGGTCCGGGGACATTTGGCTAAACTCGCCGTACATACCTAGAACTAGTTTACGTACACTACTGGCCTCGGACGCTATTGCCATACGTACGCAGTGCGCTACAACTATGTACGACATACAGTACCCGCTACTTGCACTATAGATTCTTGACGAATGGCTGAGCTGACGTAGTAGTGAAAAGAAACGAGGAGGCAAATTGTCCCGTATTCGCCCCTAAATTTCGAGATTGCGAAATGCCCTATTTTTCGGTTATCCTGTTTTTCGGGTTTACGAAATCTATTTTTCGGTTTGTTTCGTAATCGCAGAAAAGTAAGGAATTTCCCAAACCCGAAATTTGGGGGCGATGCCTCCTCGTTTCTTCACTACTACAACTTACTACGACAGTCATTCTTGTCAATTCAAAAAGGGTTATATATTTTTGATAACATAAGTGGCTTGCATGCGACGGACCAGGGATTGCTCATGAATGTGGTGTGTAGGGCGATTGACTCGTATGTACATTAGCAATGCGGACATTAGCGCGCTACACACGTGGTGAGTAAACTCACGGGGAATTCCCCATAAGTATGTGATGAAGCATAGGGAGGCCGGTGAATTCACCGTGAGTTTCAAACTCACCACGTGTGAACACGTGAGAAAAATTTTACACGTGGGAGCAAGTGAGGATGCTCTCCACGAAAAATAAAACTCGAAGTTCAACTCGAAGTTCGAATTCACCGTGAGTTTACTCACCACGTGTGTAGCCCACTATTGGTATGTACGCCATCTCCAATGGCATTTCCTGTCCGTTGCCTATATGAGTGTGTGTTGCCTAATAACACTCTAGCCACCTTCCTCTCTACGGAATGGTCGGCCACCTTCTCTGCCTCTCTCCTCCTCCACACCAGAATGTACATACATAAGTGGGATATTTTGTATAGCCACGGTCTGTCCAGCCAGGATATGAAAAGAGTAAGGATGCTTTGTTGTTGCTTTCAGTCAAAGGCTACATTCGCAAGGGTCTGGCGCTTCAAGCCATGCAGGAGTACAGCAGAGCTCAAACCGCATTCGAACAGGCACTGGATATCGACCCACAAAATCAGGTATGAGAAAGAGAAGGATATAGGTACTGTGGGGTAAACACGGCCATTGGAAAATCCGGCCACCTAAGTTTCAGGGCTGCATTATCTCAGCAGCCAATGGACCAATCTTCTCTTTCAAATGAGCTATTTGGTTCATTCATTTGCTGAAAGAGCCATTCAAAGGAGACTTGTGGCTGGGTTTACCCCTTGGACGGGTTTACCCCATACTACCCTACAACGTTTATGATCGAATAATACCCATACAGTACGTACACCCATAGCAAACTTCAGCTTGACTGTACATGGACGTACAGTAACTACACATGGTTGCGTGCGCGGTTGTCCTGTTAGGCAAACAATTCCAAGTCAATCTCAATGCAATCTGTTGCTAACTTTTGTTCATCAATTATGCAATCATTTTGTCGTATGAACTCTTGGTATGTCGTGTTGTTGTTGTTGTTGTTATTGTTGTAGGAGGCGAGAAAAGGTCTGTTAGACTGTAGTATGTCGTGTTGTTGTTGTAGGAGGCGAGAAAAGGTCTGTTAGACTGTATCGGTACTTCTTCGGGTGGTACGAACGAAGAGAAAGTTAAACGGGCCATGGAGAATCCGGAAGTACGGGAAATCATGGCTGATCCAGCGATGCGTCTCATTCTCGAACAGATGCAGTCGGATCCGAAAGCTGTGAAAGAGTAAGAATCATGAATAAATAAAAGGGGAAGAATGTGTGCGGAGTGTGTATTGTAGTTGTGAGGAGCTTTATGACGCATGCATTCATTCTGCACACAATTTTTCTGGCAAGTAAATAACATTTACAGTATCAATCTTCGAGCAAAGACGGGGGGACAACTAAAAAGGTGCGAATACTATTCTTCTCACGCTTTTTATGGAATCCTAGCTTTAACTGACAATCGTTCCTTTGGTTTCAGACACCTGGAGAACCCCCAAATTCGCGAAAAGATTTTGAAGTTGATGGAGGCAGGAATTGTAGGAATGCGCTGAGTCATCTATCATTCAAGCAAGGAAGTTCAGGAATGAAAGAAACGAAACCCAACCTGGCCGAGTGACTCATCTTGCGTCTGCCTGACCTGTGCTGTTTATTGTTTAGTTCATCTCTGTTTCTTTTCATGTGTTTGTTTGTAAAGCCCTGACACGTTAGAGCGAATTGTGTCGATTGCTACGGTGAACATACACATAATTATGTAGCATAGTATGCCGACCGTACTGTACGTCGCGTTGTATTCACACGAGAGAAGAAAAGAAAAATTGGCCCACCAAATCCTATTTTATTTACCGATTTGGTACATAAGATTTTCATTTTCCTTCAAATTCAAAGCAATATGTATCAGATTAGATTCTCCCGAATTCTGGACATTTTCAATGGCAAAAGTGTCACCATTTCCTTGCAAGCTTCATATTCCTCTCTAACCCTCTCTTTTGCTTCCTCATTTCCCTCACAGTAGCTCACGAATTGCCGATATTCTTCCAAACTCCTGCCCAAAAACTCCAGTTTCTGCCGTGGGTCTGCCGTTAGCATTTTGTTCCACAGTCGGGCGGTGTAAAAGTAGCAGAGTAGCGCAGGTCTGAGAGTTTCCGATGGGAATTTTGGGTCAACCGATGAAGACGATGTTTCAGATGGATTGCGATAGGTGTCCAAGAATTCTTGGAATGCACGAATGCCTTGCGAGGCGAGGTGGTTGATTTTCTGCACTTGATGGGGAGTGGGAACAGTCGGCGAAGTTTGAGGATCACTCTGAAATGAAAATATTACGCAGGTGCATCTTCGGCACTATTATTCGCTACTTGCGCTAAAGATTTTTGGGTAGTCACGAGGTGGCCCCATAGTATTTCGTGTAAGTTTATGCTGAGGGGTTGACGTCATTCAGTCACCTCGCGACCCCCAAAGGTCTAAGAAGCGCAACTTACGAATAGTCCTTGGTTCACTATGAGAAAGCACGGAGACTTTTTGTCGTGCAGAACTTCGCGTGAAATCCACGGACATGTTCGGTGTAATTTTGACTGAGTTTTTAGGACAAAGGCCAAGGAAAACGGCAATCTCCGCATTCTCAAAACAGATGGGTACTGGCAAAGACACATTATCAATACTAGAGTTATTTATTTTTGGTATTCGGTTTATGTTTGTATGTACGTATACCTCCGTCTTCACATCCAATTTCTCCATCTTCAAGCTGACCATTTCATTGCAAATTTCCCCATACTCATACAGGAGCTGTCGGCACGCGTTCAGATAGTGCTGTCGACTGAGCCGACCCCGCAATTCCTCATTCGCATCCAGCCTTCTCTTATGCATACGACACTTTCGATCGGTGTCACTTTCGAAGCCAATCAGGGCTCTGTAGAGTCTGGAATTCTCCTGCACAAGTTCCACGTGGTTGGACGCGTGTTCATTGAGTGAGTAGAACTGCTTGGCTTCATCCAGCCATCGCTGAGCTCTCTTGAAAATGTGACGAGCTTCGTCAAAATTTCTCGCGTTGTGACACGAAATCTGGTTCTCCAAATTGCCCAAGCTGATGCCTGGCGGGTGAAAGATCAGCTTGAGCTCTGACAAGGAATGGTCCAAGCTTTCGCTTTGAGAAGGTGGGCTAGGAGAATTTGTTGTAGCAGGTTGTTGAATCGTTGTTGAGGAATTTGAGTCGGATGAAGCAAATTGTTCCATCGAAGCCTCGAGCAGGCAAATGGCATAACGGGCCCAACAACTGCAATAATCCAACAAAATAATGAAAAGAAAATAAACTTTAAAAAATTTGGCGGCCTGCCGGGAGTCGAACCGACCCATTTCTGTTCTAGTTTATGCGCCCATTGTATGATGCCGCGTTCACCAGACGTCCCTAAATCCATCCGTCCGTCCGTTCGTCAACCTGTATACGGTTGATATGTATAGTTGGGTGACGACGGATGGACACGTAATACGGGTTGTCAAACGGACGGACGGATTTATGGATGTCTGGTGAACGCGGCATGAGCCTCTCAGGCTTAGTAGCTGGACCGCCAAACCTTTCAGCAAAAGGAGGTCAGCATAATGATAGAAGAAAGAAATATCAAGTGGAGCTTGTCTTAGTCTTGTCCTACTAGCAAAACCACAGAAATAAGGATTCTTTCTTACCGAGCCACATCTGCTTTGCAGCCTTGCAATCTTTCCATGAAATCAGCATCTGCAACAATAGCAAACACACGCAGCTGCGATGATTTAACGTGGCATACGGTGTGAATATGAAGATTTTTTCATGGGGAAACTAAAGGGGTACCCGATCGTTCAGGTATATAACGAACTTCCTTCAGTTCAGTAGAATACAATGTGGCCGAGTTTAACACATACCGCGACCTGGCGTCATTGTTGGCAACAAGTCGTTCAGCTGTTGTCGGCTTGTTGTCCGTTTGTTTCCCGTTAACCAGCTCCGTAATGGCCTCGCCCGCTCAGCCCGCGGGCCGCCCGAAATCAAAAAAAAGCGCGGCGGAAACAGGAAAAAATTATTCATTAGACTGACGTTTCAGGCGGCCAGCGGGCTGAGCGGGCGAGGCCATTACGGAGCTGGTTAATACATGGGTGTTGTCGGTTTGTTGTCCGTTCGTCAACAAATCGACAACCCAACGAATCGACAACACCAATATATAAACGGACAACAACTTGCTGCCAACAATGACTCCAGGTCGCGGCATGTGTTAACCCACAGCAGCAGCCTACCATCCGCTTTCTTCTGATCCCCTTTGGCCTTATTTTCCGCATCCCCGATCACGGCTTCCGCTGCGGAGAGACAGTGGCGCGCTTGCGCGAAATTCTCGTCTCCCTGTGCTCTGCGCGCTCCCTCGCCGAAGTAATACTGGGAGAGCGTTGCACAGTTGTTGCTCCACTCCATAGCGTCATACACTCCCGACTCCAGTTGACGTACCAGCGTCTTTTCGCAGTAGCTGGCCGCGAGATCAAGCTCATCCACGCTCTTGTGAACCTGGAATATGGGGGAAAAGAAGATTAAAGGGGAACTTTGGGCGGAAAATTCGAGGTAAGCCTGCACGGATCATTCGATAGAGCATAAAAAATGCTGCAAAACGCACCAAGTCCCATCCCTCTACGTTGCGTCGTTCTTGAGTTACAGGCAAATACTGATCTTTGAACGGGAAACTCAGCTTGAGAGCACGTAGCTCGCTAACCATTGCACCGATCGGAATAATTTTTCCACCACCGTGTGCTCCGTTTGGCGTTCTACCTTTTTGTTGTATAAAGCTAAGCTGTATCTTCACTGCCTGTGGCGTGGGAAGCCAAAAAACAGGTGTCCTTGCGCAGTTTAGCACATATTTCATACATGGACAAAATATGTGCTAAACTGCGCAAGGACACCTGTTTTTTGGCCTCCCACGCCACAGGCAGTGAAGATACAGCTTAGCTTTATACAACAAAAAGGTAGAACGCCAAACGGAGCACACGGTGGTAGCAAAATTATTCCGATCGGTGCAATGGTCAGCGAGCTACGTGCTCTCAAGCTGAGTTTCCCGTTCACAGATCAGTATTTGCCTGTAACTCAAGAACGACGCAACGTAGAGGGATGGGACTTGGTGCGTTTTGCAGCATTTTTTATGCTCTATCGAATGATCCGTGCAGGCTTACCCCGAATTTTCCGCGCAAAGTTCCCCTTTAACAAACATGATAAAGATACAAGTGCTGTAGCTGTAGCCTACAAGATCACTGGGGCGCTTCAGACGTGAACTCCGAATTCGCTCCGAATTCGGAGCCTTGACTATGCTTCAACATGTAAAATCTCCGAGTTAGCATCGAACTCGCTCCGTTTTTCCATACATACGTGTGAACAGCCGAGTTTGTAATTCGAAGACGTGTGAGTAACTAATTGACGTTCGTTTCGGTTCAAAACGAAGTCATTCCAAACTCGGAGCGAACTCGCTCGGAGCAAACTCGGAGCACGTCTGAAGCGCCCCACTGTAAGGTTACAGGTGGCAGTCCCAAACACTCGCGTGTATTGTTGTTTCGCTCAAACAGAGCGCTGCTTTATAGCAGAAAAGGTGTGCTGCTTTACTCAAAGTACCTTGTGTTAAAGTACAAATTATAATTCTAGGACCCATGTATTATTTATCTCGAGAACTACGCGACATAGAGCAAAGCGGTCAAACTTCCACGGATAACTTTAGCTCGCCTCTCCAATAAAAAAACCGTTTGTCTCCAGCTGCTCTGTGTGTCGAGATCTCGCCAAATTTCTTCAGTACTAAAATCGCCAAATCGGGCGTGGACCATTGGGCAATTCTAAACCTCGCAAACTCCCGAAAAATCAAAATGGCAGAAATAAGCATACGTGATGAAGACGATAAAAATGGGCATCGGGCGTACAGGGTCGTAGGGTGTCGTGGTTTGTGTGGTTTAGCGTCTGCCGAAAGGTGACACGATTTCAGTGCTGAAGGAATTTGGCGAGATCTCGACACTGAGAGCAGATAGAATCAAACGGTTTTTTTTATTGGAGAGGCGAGCTAAAGTTATCCGTGGAAGTTTTGACCGCTTTGCTCTACGTCGCGTAGTTCTCGAGATAAATAATACATGGGTCCTAGAATTATAATTTGTACTATAGTTTGGCAGTTAACCTAACCGCAAAACGAACACAAAAGTATGAAAATGAGCAACCGTCGCCAACCAAGATATGGGAGTTGCACAACTGACGTCAACCAGACCGACATATGAAAGTTGCGTAACCATGGCAACGGTTGGCGTCGGTTGCGCAACTTATTCATATATCGGTTGGCTTCGGTTGCGCAACCAGTTGCGCACTGAGACTTTGAATTCCGGGAGGAGTTAAAGGAATCCATGCACGCGTGTATTATTCGATTCAAACTATGATCATTCAAAAGATCATCCTCCGGACTTTCTATTTCTGCTAGTTTGCCCCATTGAAATCGCCCCCATGGCTGTGGGGCGAAACCCCCATCTTTCTTTTTTGGTGCGTCGTATTTTTCGCATTCTTTGAGTACAAGAGCCAAGTTGCAGCGGAAACTTGGCTAATCGTCGTCCGTTTTTACAAATATACTCAAAGAATGCTAAAAATACGTCGCACCAAGAAAGAAATTTTGGGGTTTCGCCCCACAGCCACGGGGGCGATTTCAATGGGGCAAACTAGCAGAAGTAGAAAGTCCGGAGGATGATCTTTCGAATGAACATAGCTTGAATCGAATAATACACGCGTGCATGGATTCCTTTAACCCGCACCAAAGTACCTGGGCAAGATAATACAGGGTGTACGTATGAAGTGCTTCAAATTCCTCCCATAATTTGCATCGAATTTCCTCATTGTCCATAGCCAAAGTGCGTGACGTTTTTCCGCACAAAATTTGCAACAGAACGTCCAAGTTCAACGGAGGCAAGTTGTACTTTCCCTTGTAGGTCTGATACAGCTTCTCCCCTTGATGTAGTTTGTGCAGTGAAACATCATGCTTTCCCAACATTTCGTAAATCACACCGGAATAATTCAGTAGCGACAAAGAAATAGCGGAATTTTCCACAGTCAACCCCACATTCAACCACTGGGAATTTTCGTCAAAATTCAAAGAGTCAACCAAGGCAGCAGAACAAATCTTTTCCGCAGCCGGCCTTTCCTGAGTATTCAGGTAATTTTTGGCGAGCAAATATTGAATACCCGCCTTTGCGCATGAGATCAATAAATGGCTGGAATTATTCTCAGCTTGGGGTAATACGGATAATTTTTCCAAAAGGCTTTGTAGAATTTTTCTTGCTTCATATTTGAGCTTGTAAGGGTTTTCTTCGTCTTCTGCTGAGTCGGAATTTTCGACAGATTCAGACTGGAGCTCGATTTCTTGGAATTTCTGGAATTCGGCGTAATCTTGAAGGGATAGCATAGTCGCCATTGTCAATGATGGATGTTTCTGGACCTGAAACACAGGAAATAATGACATGAGAAAAAGGCAAAGAGCAAGAATATTGAACAAGGAAACGAATACAAATAACACATAAATCGATATAAGTCAACAATAAAAAAGTGAAGCAAGAAATAAAAATAAATAAATATCCTGAAAAGTGCTGCCAGGTTTGATCCTATTCGTCAATAATATTGTAGCTTCACCGAAACTGTGAAACTGATAATTTCAAACATCCGAAACTTCAAATCAAAAGAAAAACTCTAGTTTTCTTTGCTGTTTTTAGCATATTTTCCAAAAATTTGGCATTTTCTTCCTAGTTTTTATGTGCGTTTCGAAGGAAAGAAACTGTTTGGATTCTGGCATACCTTTGCAAAACTTGTATGTATTTTAGAACTGCGCAATTTAGTTTTATTTATTTTTATTTTTATATTGCTATCATTTATTTTGTTTTGTTCTTCTTTCTTTCTTAGTGCAAAAATTCGAATATAATGCCAGAATTTATGCTAGCAGAGGACGTAGAACGATGAGATGCAGCATGTATTGGCCAGAAAATCCTGTGGCTGCTTGTGGCTTCGTGTAGATCGCAATGGTGCTGGAATCTCCATTGTTGGAACAATGCCAAATCGGTTTTATCAGCAGACGCCGAGAAGGTTTGTGTTCTGCAACATGTCGTGGCGCGTTCACCAGACGTCCGTCACTTCTAGATGCATCTTTCTAGATGTTCATGGTCCGTCCGTCCGTCAACTCATATGGGTTGACGAACGGACGGACGGACGAACACTTATGGGTTGACGAACGGACGGACGGACGTCTGTCGTCTGGTCAACGCGTCATCAAAGCTTATGTCCACAAATTTTGTCTTGCTCATGTAGGCCTAAAGTAAGTAGATCAGACCTACTAGTTGTGACGTACCGCGTTCCGTAAGGTATCGCGCAAGGCAGGCCCCGATAAGAGAGAGAGAGAGAGAGAGAGAGAGAGAGAGAGAGAGAGAGAGAGAGAGAGAGAGAGAGAGAGAGAGAGAGAGAGAGAGAGGGGGGGGGGGGGGGGGATTCGGGACCGAACGGGAATCGAACCCCCTTCACCGTCGTTTACAGCGCTGGACTAGGCACACGACCGCCGAGCCGGGCCGGGGAGAAATAGCAAAACTCGTCTTACATACCATAGAACTCTGGTAAATATGACATACTGGTCTCGGACGCTGTTGGCATATGTACGCGGTACGTTGCAATTTGCATACGTATGAGCCAACGCGTACTGTAAGTAGTGTGCCGAAAAATGCGCCTTTGTTTTTGTTTTAGAAATTACTACGAAATTTTGGGTGTTCCCAGGACTGCTAGTCACAAGGAGATTAGAGATGCGTACATAAAGCTGTCGAAACAGGTAAAAATTAGTTCTGCAGTGGTTGGCTGATAACGACCCCACGATTTTTAGTGTAGGTTAGTTTAGATAGGTGCTGACTGGGATGTCACGTTGTTCAGTTGTCTGGGAGCGGAAAAGGAGCGCGTGAAAAGAATTGACTACAAAAATGACGTCGTTGACCCCGCAGGCACCGATCCAAACTTACACTAAATACCGCGGGATCGCTATTATCGACCAACCCCATCGCGACAACGCAACTGGTCCATAATCATTCATTCCCTGCCTGGCTAGGCTATATATCATAAAAAATGTCTCTGTTGTTTCTATTTGTAGCACCATCCGGACAGTAGCAAGGCTTCCTCGAGTCTTGCACACGCCAAATTCGTCGAAATAAACGAAGCCTACAACGTGTTGAGCAAGCCCAGTAGCAAACAGCAGTACGACCTGTCTCTGAACCATCCCAATGCACACTACCAGCAGCAATACTATGAACAAGACCCCTTCAGGAGCAGATATCAACAACAACCTCCCCAATATGGGCCTGGGGGCCCCTTTGGATATGGGCCCTATGGGGGATACAGACCCAAAGATCAATATTGGGATGAGGACTTGAGGTATGACGAGTGAATAATGCGTGCAGTAAAGAGGATTCTACTGGGCAATTTGTGCCAGAGGGCAGAGATTTTGGTCACGCTATTATCTGTACTGTTCATGTAGTGTGCTACGGAGTAAACCCGGCCATGGGGTAAACTCGGCCACCTATTGGGGTTTTCAAATCCCCTATTATTCGATTACCATTACTTAGGATTTTACTTATAGCTCCTTGGTTTTACGAAACTCCCGAAAAATAGGGGATTTGAAAACTGAAATATTTAGGGGTGAATGCAGGCCAATGCCTCCCTCATTTCTTTTCACTATGTCGCCCATTCTTCCCAATACAGGAGTTACGGTATATATTTTTGGTAATACGTTTGTCCCGCTTATTTTGCAGGCGATACTATCAGAATTTTTATGCTGACACTGCGGAACAGCGAGCCAGATGGGCCAAGGCTCAGGCACAGCCTCCGCCTGTTCAACTCACCCTATTCTCAGTGCTGATGATGCTGTTCATGTTCGGCGTACTGATAAACTACGTGCGATATCTGTAAGCAATATTCAGAAATGACAGAGGTATTCTTGGATTTTCATTGTAATTCATGGCCGGAGAGAGTTTGCTGTTGCGCTTAGCTTAGCCTGTGCTGCGCAGTATGCACGTTATGTACTCCTACGGAATATAAGTAGCCTACGTGAAGCATCGCATGGACAGAAACCTTACGCAGAACGACTTTGAGTTTCATGCGAATTCTTACTGGCCAGATCAGATTATGGGTTGAAAAAAGCCTCTTGTTTATGCACCGATGTCGTACGTACGTACGTGCCTACGTTACTTACGTAGTAGGGTACTGTGGGGTAAACCCGGCCACCTACTATTTATTTTTTTGCTAGGTACACTACGTTGTAGAGTGCTTCTTTGGAAATGTACCTTGGACACCTTTTTTTTGGTCCAGCAGCCGTTTTCCAAACATATTGAGACTTCCGCATTACGTTGCTGACCAGTTCAAAATTTAACCCCTCTTGTATGCTGAGATATAGCTGCTGGTAGGCCCAAATTGCCCCTCACGTGCCCGCCACTTTTTTCAAAAGTTCTTACCATCATTCTACTCCATTTTCTTCACAGATTTCGATTTGGGGCATGCCCCTCCGATATTTTGATGAATACACCATGATATAGCCCAAAAAGGGGTAATATTGGCTAATTTGATCATTTTCGTCAATTTTGGTGGTGTATTTATCAAAATATCGAAAGGGCATGCCCCAAACCGAAATCAGCGAAAAAAATGGAGTAGAATGATGTGAAGAACTTTTGAAAAAAGTGGCGGGCACGTGAGGGGCAAATTGGGCCTACCAGCGCCATATCTCAGCATACAGGAGGGGTTAAATTTTGAACTGGTCAGCAACGTAATGCGGAAGGCCCAATATGTTTGGAAAACGGCTGCTGGACCATAAAAAAGGTGTCCAAGGTACATTTCCAAAGAAGCACTCTACAACGTAGTGTACCTAGCAAAAAAATAAATAGTAGGCTCCTGTGAACTTGCTGTTTCAGCAAACGATGAACCAAATAGCTCTATGGAAAAACGAGAATTCAAGGAATCGATTCGATTGGTGTACTGTTTATTTCCATCTGTCCATTGGTTCCTGAGATGTGCAGCCCTGAAACGTAGGTGGCCGGATTTTCCCCATAGTACCTTCTCCTGCATATGGGAGCTTCTTTTGCGCCATTTCAGCATTCTTCTGTCGGAAAGGCGGCAGTCCGGCGAGGGTTACGCGATGGACATGCGAGGAAGGGTGATGTGGGGTGGAGGAGGAAAAGGAGGAGGAACGACGACGAATGAGGGAGCGGCGAGTTTCGCGCAGGCAGAGGCGGAGCGTAGACGCCTCATGGCTCAACGCCCCTTTCCCAGCAAGGAATTCGTGGACTCTGTGCTCAAGAGAACCAAGCCGAATAAAGACAAGGAAGAGCCGGATGCTGATGCTGGGGAACTGAAGTCGAAGTGGCCGCCACCGAAATGAAGGCAGGCGGGGGAGAAAGAAAAGAGAGAGTTCTATGTTTTATGTATTCTTGGTACGACCCTAGCCGAATAAAGACAAGGAAAAGGAAGAGCAGGATGCTGGGGAAGAACAGTCGAAGTGGCCGCCACCGAAATGAAGGCAGGCGGGGGAGAAAGAAAAGAGGGAGTTCTATAGTTTTATTTATTCTCGGTACGACCTGATTTTGGCGTGATGCGCCATTGCCACACAAGCATAGGTACGTATGAATAATGGGATAATTGGTTTGAACTGTGTACAAACCACGTTTGTGTAGCAGAGCAATGATTCAAATGTGATCCAAAATTGCTGCACATTACAGTAAACTGAGCTTTCCGATATTACTGTACGTAACTACTAACCCACGTACATCTGGGGAAATTTTGATGACGTCATAGGTTCGTGGGAATCGGCGTCATCAAAATTTCCCCAGTTGAGCAGATAGTGGGCGGGAATCGAACGTTGGCGAGAGAAATCTTTGCTCATGGGAATTGGACACTGGGGATCTGTGCGCGCGCGAGTCGGTACTGTTGGCGCAAATTTGAGCCAGTGAAAATGCCAATCGAAATTTTGTTGCGGGCGGAACAAATGTGGAAATTTTGTTGCGCGCGGCGGCACAGATTTGTTGCGCGCGGCGGCACAGATTTGAGCCAGTCGAAAATTTGTTGTGCGCAAGTCCAGTGGAAATTTTGTTGCTGGCGGCGCAAAGTTTGATTGCTGGGATCTGGTCAAAAATTGTTGGATAATTTTTGAAACTTTTGAAACTGAATGTGGTGGCGGCGGCGGCACAAATTTGAGCCAGTGAAAATGTTGAGCCATTGGGCGGCGGCGCAAATTTGACCCCTTTTGTTGTGCACAAATTTGACCCTGTGAAAATTTTGTTGTGGGCGGCGGCGCAAAGTTTGATTGCAATGTGTTCGCATAATGATGTTGGTCAAAAGAGGATGTGGTTGCGGCGGCACAAATTTGAGTCAGTAAAATTTTGTTTTATCTTTAGCGTGCGCGGCGCAAATTTGAGCCAAATTTTGTTGTGTGCGCGGCGCAAATTTGAGCCAAATTTTGTTGTGGGCGGCTGCGCAAATTTTGATGTCAAATTTGTACTGATAGCAGTCATTATACCTGCCACGAGGAAATTGATGGACAAACGTACCAACAAACTCACGAAAAGTGATGATGGCGCCCGCTTCGCACTTTATCTTCTGTTCATTTTCGTCGTGTCTTTTTTGCCCTCGTAGGGCTGCGCATCAAAATGTGCAACTTTTACGGAAGTTTTTGTACGAGCACAATCCTAAGCTATTTTATGTGAACGTAATACCTCGTGCATACCCTATTCAGTTACAAGCCATAGAGCACAAATGCAGCAAAAAAGCTCAAAATATTGCGCTTTGTTCCCCCACTACTCATTTTACCATAAATAGCTTTTTACGAATCCATGTGCTTATAGACAGAACATTACAATTCGCCGCTAACATCCATTGTTCCTGTCTTATATTTATCTACTGAATACACCGAGGCAAGCTTTGGGCCAAGAATGCGCACATTTTGAGCGGCCGATTTACACCGAGGCAGGGTTTGACTTTGGGCCAAGAATACGCACATTTTTGCGCCCGATTTACACCGAGGCATGCCAGAAGGGTCAAAAATGCGTGCATTTTGCATGCCGCGTGCCCTTTACCCTGCCTCGGTGTAAGTTGGAAAGAATAATAGGTAAGCTTTGAACAAACGCAATCCAAAATGTCTTTTTCTCTCAACAAAAAAATTAGCAAGTTTTCTGGCAGGTTCGATTCCCCCCTGTCCCCTT
>JASAMW010005212.1:0-26668 GCA_030247985.1 Epsilonema sp. ZAB3_2
CCCTAACTCTTTGCTGAGCTCCCACTTTTTCATTCCTCCACTGCTTCAGGATGTGTTTCCAGAAAAAAACGAGCAAAGCAATTTGTCGCCAATTGCAAGCTATATTTTCTTACAAAACACACTACATACTGCTGGGCCAAACGTGGGTGCAATTTTAATAGCGCTTCCTTTTCTTTCCTTTATGCTTGCTTACACCCTGTAGAGTACGTACGTACTTTTAGAAAGAAAAACTTTGAAGCATGTTCTTAATTTGGTAGTCTGTGCCTGATGCAAAGACCATGAACTTGACCAAATGACGCCTATACGTACATCATGCTTCGCTTGCATGTGAGACTCCCCTGCATTGCATGTCATCGGTCATTACTAAAGATGTCCCTACTACGTACGCCTACGCGTACTTACAAAACGTGCGTGAATAGAAAGATGCGGCGGTGGTCAATGTGTAGTCAATAATAATTGAATTTATGGCTAAGGCGGTGACAGGCCTTAAGCGATACTGAATATGCCTGCCAACTCCATTCATTGGTGATCACGCGTGAGCACGAAAAAAAGAAGCTCCATTACTGAAGGTGATCACGCGTGAGCACTTCGGTCGACTTTTATGAGCTCAGGTGCTCATAAGTGCTCACGCGTGATCACCTTCACCAATGAATGGAGTTGGCAGGCATATTCAGTATCGGTTAATCTGGGCCGAAATTTGCTCCTGGGGACACACCACGCGCTGAGGCAATGGGGAAATTCGGTTATGTGTCCGCTATCATTTGCGGTTCATTGGATCAGGCGTGTGGTTCGCCAACAACACATAACACTTTCCATCCATCCATTCGGCTTTCTCCCTTTGCCTTTGCGGCTTTCCTTCAACAACCTCAAAATTGTATCGTTTCATGCTGTTCTGTTCTCATAGGGCAGTACCTAAGCTGTCAGTGAATGAATGAGACCATGTGTTGTTTGTTCGGCTTTGCCCCAAAAGGCAAAATATACTTTGGTATAGTACATAAACTTCTTTGACTGAGCCTGACAGGTTGCCTGAGCAGTAACGTTACAAATAAATTATTCATTAATTTTTACAGTGTTTCTGCGTACGTGACCATATTTTTGTATGCATGGTCTTCTTGTAAAAAGTGAAGGTCCAGTCTCTGTATGTACAAAGCTGCGTAGAGGATGCACACGTTTATGTGCATCGCAGAAGCTTGCTTTTTGTCCTCTCTGTCCCTTTTCTGTCTTGTCTTGACGTCAGAATTATCGTGATAAGACCCCGCTTCTTGGTGCCACAATCGGCTCCCTTGACACCAATTCTAACCACGGTAAAAGCGAGCCTCAGTCTTCGGTTTTGAATCGCGCAATATTTGGTCGGGTCATGTAGCAATCTGATATGCAGTGCATTCTTGTGGGTCTTATTTTGAAGGAAAAGTCAATGCAAATAGGATACAATGTAGGCTATGTACAGATGCTGCAAGATTTTTTTCTTCCTTTGTTTCTTTCTGATAAACAGTAAACGACATACCGTACGAGAAAAGTTCCATGCTTCTTACTATGTTCATTTTTCCACTAGCCTGTAGGGTACGATGGGGTAAACCCGGCCATAGAAAATCCGACCACCAACACGTTCAATTCAAGGCTGCATATCTCAACAACCAATGGACAGATTGAGACAACTTTGGATACCAATCGATTCGTTGAACTTTCATCTTTAAAAATGAGCTAAACTTCATCATTAGCTGAAACGGCAAGTTCCAAGGACCTTAGGTTGCCGGATTTACCCCATTGCAGCACGGTACCCTAATGGCGAAACTACTGCAACGTGTTGTACCCTCAAACTCCCAGAAGAGTCGTACACCCCGAGTCGGTGTGGACAGCTTGACAAAAAACCAAAGGATGTCTATGCGCCACCGTACAAAGTACAGCGCGCTCGTAGAGCGCTTCCGTCGGCTGGTCCTTTTCTTTCGCAACTACAGGGTGTCTCACGTAGACCTACCCAACGACTCAGCCTTATAACTTCCGTACTAAGGTAGATATCAAGCTGAAATTTTGTCCCCAGAAACCCAAGAATATACCATACTATGTGGCAAAATTTGAACCAAATAGGCCACAGCGAACGAAATTACAGGCTTAGACATTTTGAACCCTGTTTTTATCATTTTCCGCACTGGGCATGGCTTTGAGATAAGAACCTTCTGCTCAGCATGGTCAAGCAGCTTATCCAACGAGGTAATATGGCGAAACAACAATGGCTGAACATGACCACAGTCCAGAACACAAAGGATTCAAAAATACAGGCGATTTACCACCAATAACAGCCTTCAAGGGTCTGTCGAGGTCAATAGTGGCACCACTAATTTCAAAATGTTGAAAAAAGTGGTCGCAACTTCGCAAGCTCGTAATTTCATCCCTACTTAACCTACCTGGCTCAAATTTTGCCACAAAGTATGGTATATTCTTGGGTTTCTGGGGACAAAATTTCAGCTTGATATCTACTGTAATACGGAAGTTATAAGGCTGAGTCGTTAGGTAGGTCTACGTGAGACACCCTGTATCTACAGTACTGTACGTGCGCGCACCGTACTTTGTACGCGACGCATTGACACCCTTTGGTTTTCGTCAAGCTGTCCACACCGAACCAGGGTGTACGACTCTTCTGGGAGCTGATGGGTACCTAGTGACGAAATCGCCACATAAAGGTAACGGTAGTTTGTTGTAATTTTCTTGATGTTTATTTTGTAGAGTCGGCAAATTACGCCCAGGAGATGAACTGCTGGCTTTGGATTCCCACTTTTTGCCCGGCATTTGGACAGGACAAGATGTGCTGAGCCACTTCGAGGGTATTCGACAAGATTTGATAACAGTTCAAGGAGGCGACAACAATAACAGCAACAGCAAAGGACAGGAAAAGGAAGAGGATGAATTTTACTCTTATCGCGATGGATTTTATTATGGCAACAAAAATGCGGAAACGGCGACGGCGATCCTGATCTTGACGGTCGCTCACAATTCCCTGCTTGTGGACACTACCGCCGTCATTCCACATGCAACCATGGTGGTAAGGAAAAACAACCTGCAGTTTATACAGGGTGTTTCATAATATACTCGCCGGATGTTTGTGCTTATATCTCCCAACCGGAGTGTCACATTCGAATGCGGTTTTTTGCGTTGAATAGCCAAGGCTTCAACGTTGATGCAGCCAAAATTTTAGCTTCCTAGGTTGTATTGTCATGGTGCTGTAAGCGGTCAAAGTTGCGGCGCCTTTTTTGGCGCAAAACGGAGGCAGGGCACTGAGGCGGGGCAACGGATTTGCATTTTCGCTTTTTTCGCGCTCTTTCAAGTCTGTTCACCATTCCACGCTAACTTTTATGCATTTTTGAGCAGTCTTGTCGAAGATAGACTTCAGTTTGATCACCATGGCATCAGCGTCCCAAGGAAAAGCTTGGATGACCGAATTTTGGCTGTAACACTGTTTTCCATGCTTGAATCTGCAAGAGAAGTGGCACGGAGGTGGAAAAACTCTACTGAAACTTGTGCTCCAGATAGAAACTGGGGAGGAGAATACTGTGGAAGGAAAACTAAGGAGAGAACTGGGTTAGGTAAACTGGGGAGAGAAAAACCGGAGCCGATCTGTACCTGGCCGCCTGCAAAAATGTGTGAAAATTGACGCTTTGCAAATCGAGCTGTTTGAGCCGCTTCCTGTTGGCCTAGAAAGCTGAAATTTTGGCTGCATCAACGTTGAAGCCTTGGCTATTCAACGCAAAAAACCGCATTCGAATGTGACACTCCGGTGGGGAGATATAAGCACAAACATCCGGCGAGTATATTATGAAACACCCTGTACAGTAGTAATCAATGGTATGGTAGGGGGGAATTGAACCCCGGCCGTTGATATGAGCTAGGAGTGGCGCGCGTTGTGCCACTGCGCTATCGGGCCGTGTGTCAGTCAGTGTACACTTGTACTGTACGTACGCACCTGTGTACGTACCATACTACAGTCTGGCCAGAGAGAGTTTGCTATGGGACTCAAACCGTCCTGTGTAGTTTGCATATACTTCTGCTAAGTAGGTGTACACGAAGCATGGACATAAATCCGCATTTGTGAATCTATTTTACGCAACGCGCCTTGAATGCCATTAGCGAACTCTTGCCAGACAATAGTGTAAGTGCGTAGTGCACTGCACTGCACGTACGTACCGTGTACAGTACATTATTACTGCAGCGATGTACAGGAATTTCACTCGCTTGTCAGGGGTAAAGCTTTGGCCGCTGCGCCACTTGGTCATGAATGGCCAATATCGCCTGACGCCTACCCCTGTACAGGCCTACATAGGTAACTTTGTCGGGTTATTTTGTTTCTCTGTCTTTTCTCGATCCTTTATTTACATAACTGTTGCTAATGCGTAATTGTGGATGGAATGCACCAAAGCGCTTCCCCTGCGTACAGTTACGGGAAATTTTTCGTTCACCGTCTGGCCCATTTGGGAAATCCATAAATTGCGCCCCTGGCCCTGCCATTTTCGGCTCAAAAGCGGTGGTCTCTAGCCGATGAGAAATTCATTCAATTTTCAATTTCTATCTCATCATTTTCCCATTGTGCAAATTGTCAGCGCTTCAACTGTACTTCCGTCTTTGCTGCTCATCTCGTCATAAACCCGAACAATATTCCTCGTGTGCGCATGTACGTAATATTCTTACTGCACTGTGTACATACCTAGTACCTACACCTACTGTACTTGAATGTCTGTTGCCTCAAAATTGCGACCAACTCGTAAAGTTCTTGCTGCGGTGTTGCTTCACATATAAAAATTACTACAAACATAGCAATGGAGTTTTCTCTTTGGACACCCTGACCGCTGTGTGGCGCACTTCTTTTTAAAAACTGTAGACCAAGCTTACAATTGTCAGCGCTGCTGCTATAGGGTACTGTGGGGTAAACCCGGAGACGGGGGTAATCCCGGACACCTAGTAAATCTCAGCAAGCATACGCCGGATTGAGACAAGTAAGTATTCTACCAATAGATTCCTAGAACGCTCCTCCTTCAAATGAGCTACCATGTTCATCACTTGCTGAAGCGGAAAGTTCAGAACAAGCTTAGGGTGCCATGTCCGGGTTTACCCCATAGTACCCTACATAGTACATTTATCATGGATCATTACCTGGCTCGACGACGCAAGAGTAGCGCTTTGTCCATTGGGATGGGAGCGAAATCTTCCACTTGTTCCGGAATTGAGGAAGATTACATCAGTTGGACACCCGATTCCGATGTGATGCTCGGCGCCTTTTCCGCCGTTCTGTTCGTAACTGGCTCGTCACTGGTGCGCTTCAGACGTGCGCGCCGAGTGTGCTTTGAATTGGGAAAGACTTCGTTTTGAACTGAAACGAACGTCAATTACTCACACGTCTTCGAAATTACAAAACTCGGTTGTTCACACGGATGGGTTTGGAAAAACGGAGCGAGTTCGGTGCGAACTCGGAGAGTTTACATGTTGAAGCATACACTTAGTCAGGGATCCGAATTCGGAGCGAATTCGGAGTTCACGTCTGAAGCGCACCACTGGCTCTGCGTCGATTGGTCCGTCGACGCGAGGAGGCCGCTCTGATTCGTCAGGCGACGATCGTCGAAGAGAGCGGGTTGGAGAGCGCCAGCGGGAGTTACGGAAGTCGACAGTCGTACGACGTCGTCGCCGCCGCTCGTCGACTGACGGCCGGCAGCGAAGCGCGATTGGCTACGACGGAAAGCGACGCGTGGCCATTGGCTGCAGCTGTACACAGCGGAGGATTTGCGGCGGAGGAAAATAACGACGACGAACAGCCATTGGACGTATGCACGATTGGCTTGCGGCGACTAGAGGAGGCAGCACTGGCGACGGAAATCGTTGAAGGGAAAGAAATTTCAGAAGAATGGTCGAGGGATAATTTTTTGCAAGGTCGTAGCAATTATTTTCCTTTCGTGGATGAGGGTAGCAGGGATAGCTGGCCACAAGTTCATTCCAGAATTGCAGCTGGATCTGGATTAGGAGTTGGTGGCATGGATGAGTCAGAAACAGATGAAGATAAGGAGAAAACGGATCAAAAGCAGAAGAAGAAAAGGAAAAAGAAGAGCAAGAAGAAGAAAGCGGAGAGAAAGCCGCTGATGTGTAAACTGTACCACGTGTAGGCTGATCATGCGTGCGTAGGTAGTATTGTGCTCTGGTATGTTACCCTGCGGCCAGGCTAAATGTGTACTATTCAAATTCAATAAAAGACGTTGCCATGCGGTATAACCACAGTTTTATGAATCGAATTTGCATTATCCAGTCCAGTTGACTGTTGAGTTGATGGGTTTTCTTCATTCCTGAAAAATCAATTTTTTCGTTTCGGTTCGTGGGCTTGTTCCTTCCCGCAGGTAATTCCTCTGATGATCAATTATCTCGAACAAACCTTTTCTCATGAACTGTGTCCGTGATGAAGTTTTGAGAATGTTGCTGCCTGGCCCTTTTAGTGTTGTGGTAGCGTAGTGGCACAGAACGAAAAGCTGTGTCGACGGCTCAAAGCTCAAATGTGTTTACAAATACCTCCCATACCTAGGTAGTCTCTATAATGTTATCTATTCCTGGTAGTGTACGTACGTCCTCTACTGTATACAGAGTGTCCCAAGATATACTCCGGGGGTTTCCGCGCTTATAACTCTCCAGTTAAAGCTCAGATTTCAATGCGGTTTTTTCTATTGTGTAGCCAAGGCTTCAACTTAGACATGTGCAAAATTTCATCTGCGTAGCTTAATCGGTTATGGTTTTATTGGCCCTCAAAGTGTTGGTTCCGTTTGTCGCGGTTTCTCCTTCAGTACAATAGCGGTTTTGAGTGGAGATAGCTTCAAATTTGCATTTACGCGTCCAGACTTTGAACTTGGCGTCTACACATCAAGTTCTCTTGCAACGTGGATTGCTCAAAGCCACTTAGAACAAAATTAGCAGTGGTTGCAAGCGAACTATGCCAGAAAATATGCCGAACTTTGATTATTCGGGGAAAAGTCCATAGAAAAAGGGCTAGAGAGTGTAGCTGTTTTGAACCGGTTTCAATTGCAGTAAAATCTCGAAATTTTGCCAGCCTCTAAGTTGAAGCCTTGGCTATATAATGCAAAAAACCGCATTGACATCTGAGCTTTGGATCGAGAGTTATTACCGCGTAAAGCCCCGGATTATATTATGGGACACCCTGTATTTCACAGTCCACCATCACTCTACCTATATGGACCAGTTGCGTTGTCGAGTTGGGGTTGATGTTCGATAGAGACCCCGCAGTTTGCAAGTTTGATGCCTCGTTCACCAGACGTCCGTAGATTCGTCCGTTCGTCAATCCGTAATGTGTCCGTCCTTCAACCCATCCCTACGTCAACCGTATACGGGTTGACGGACACGGGTTGACGTTGAGAGGCGGAGGTACATACGGACGTACGGATTTACGGACGTCTGGTGAACGAGGCATGATAAAGGTAGGTTCCGATGGGGATGTCAACGTTATTCAGTCATCTGGGTGCGTGAAGAGGCGAGTGAAAAGAAGAATTGACAACAAATGACTTGAAGACCCCGCAGACACCGATGCAAACTGTCACCCAATCGCGACAATGCAACTGGTCCTACTGTTTGTTTGTACGTACATTACATGCTGTACAGTACCTATGTGCAGTACATACATAGTACGTGCGTTACCTGCGCACATATGACGTGCGTACATATGCCTGCAGTTATGCGATGCATTTCTGTTTCCAGCTGACTGGTGACTACACGCAAGTGCAAGTGATCGAGATGATGAACGACGGGTCGGGGTTGGGTTTCGGGATCGTGGGCGGTCGGAGTACGGGCGTCGTGGTGAAAACGATCCTGCCCGGCGGACCGGCAGACCGCGACAACCGACTGCGCAGCGGCGACCATCTCCTGCAGATTGGAAACGTGAACCTGCACGGCATGTCCTCGCAACAGGTTAGCTAGCTGGGGAAATTGCTCTGGTTGGTTGTTTGTAAGCGAAGAACGGAGATGAGTGATGGCGCGTTCACCAGACGTCCGTAATTCCGTATGACCGCCCGTCCGTCTGTCAACCCGTATACGGGTGACGTGGGATTGGGTTAACGGACGGACGGACACGTTATTGGTTGACGAACGGACAGACGGATTTTCGGACGTCTGGTGAACGCGGCATGAAGCCGTCGTGTTCACAAGTTTACTCGGTCTTTCAGTGTGTGCGTGTGCAGGGTAATTTGGGCCAACTGTGGGCAAATTCGGGCTACCTTTACCTTTAGATTTCTAGGACACGCAGTTGGATGACACAACAAACAATTGCATTTTATACAGGTACAGATGCAAACAACCAGCTGTTACGTACGTGTACGTGACGTTTACTGTACAGTGTACAACCACCAGAACACACACGGATCGACATTTTTGTTACCACGTGACACCAATTTCTCCCTATGTTTTCACCTCTGGAAAAAAGGTTTTGGTGGCCCGAATTAGCCCCCGGATTACCGTAAACTTGGCGTACGTGTCATGCTGTACATGACGCTTTTACATAGGTAGCGATGATCTTGAGAGCTCAGAACACGAGCAGCCCAGTGCGGATTGAGGGTCTGTACATCGTACCATATCATAAAATTTAATTTTGATAGGCAACCCTGGCTGTACAGTGCATGATGACGCTTTTAGGTAGCGATGATCTTGAGAGCTCAGAACACGAGCAGCCCAGTGCGGATTGTGGTTGGTAGGCCAACGGAAAGCGGCTCTCCCCTGCCATCCTCAGCCACTGCCAGGGAACCTCAGGTGGTGCAGAAATTTCTCCAGCCAGCTCCAGCAGAACATCCGGCGACCGGAGTGGAAGGTAGGATGGGTGTAATGGGGTAGGGTACTACTGTAATAAGGGGTGCTATAGTCTGGCCAATAGCAGTTGGAACCTGGACTCAAGGCGCGTTGCGTAAAATAGATATACAAATGCGGATTTCTGTCCACGCTTCGTGTACTCCTATTTAGCAGAAGTACATGCAAACTACGCAACTCGCCTTGAGTCCAGGTGCCAACTGCTATTGGCCAGACTATAGGACAAGAGAAGCAGTTTGAAAAATTGGGCAGCCAGTGCGTGAGTCGAACACACAGCGCAGTGCGGGATACGCATCTTAGCGCACGACCTCATCTGACTACACAGCTCAATTTCTCAAACTTACACTCTTGTACCTACCTACTCACTGGGCGCCCACACGCTCTTTTGTTGACCGCACAGACTTGCGGTAGGGTACTGTGGGGTAAACCCGGACACCTAAAGCCTTTCTGAACTTGCCGCTTCAGCAATTGATGAACACGGTAGCTCAAGAAGAGATTTCAAGGAAACGATTGGTAGAACACTTGGCTAAATCGGGTGTATGGTTGCTGAGATTGGTCTACTAGGTGCCCGGGTTTACCCCACAGTACCCTAATGTTGGACAAGGGGAAAATGAATTTCCTATTCGAAACCTTTCGTAGCTGGGTGGGGTAAATTGAAAGTTAGCTTTTTGATCCGGCTTTATTATGGTCGCAAGGTCACAATCACAATGCATGCTGTGTATAAGAGGTACTGTAGGGTAAACTCGGCCATCTTTCTAGGTAGTACTGACGGCCGTTCTTTGTGCGGTCGGCGGCCAAGTTTACCCGACAAAAAATGGCCGGGCTTACTCCATGATACCCTTCGCTTTTGATATGTCGAAAACTACGTACGGTACTATGGGGAAACCCCGGTCATGGGAAAATCCAACCAACCCACATACGTTTCAGTGCTGCATATCTCAGGAACCAATGGACCGATTGAGACAAACACTACATCAATCGATTTCTTGAACTCTCCTCTTTCAAGTGAACTACCGTATTTTTGGGGCTATACAAAAATCGAGAGGTCTGATGGGGGGTTATACACTGGGGGGGGGGGGGGGGGGGGGATATACAATGGGGGGGGGGATATACACTGGGCAAAATTTATGTTTTTGAGAGGTGTGTAGGGGCATGTTTTTATGGTCAAAAGTATTTGTTTTAGGGCATAATCGCGGTCAAAACAGGGTTATTCTAGTACAAGACATGCTCAACTAAGCTTATAGGCATAGTAGCTTGGTGTAGGAGTAGCTATAGTTAGCTTATGACCAGCTTACATAGGTACCTAGTAGGTTCTTAAAAGTAAGCTTCTGCTATATAATTTAAGTATAAGTAAAAGTATGACCTCATACTTTTATTATTTTAGTTTAAGTAAAAGTATGGGCTCCATAATTTAAGTAAAAGTATAATTTAAGTAAGAGTTTAAGTAATTTTTGGCGGGTATTCTGTGTAGCTATGTATGGAAATAAATACCTAGGCTATGTGCAAATGTAGCCCAGCCTAATTTTTCTTCAGAACAGATGCCTTTTTGACCTCTGCTCTTGATGGAGCAATGGCTGAGAATGTGCTCAAATTTTGCTAAAGTTGCTAGACAAGCGAGAATGTCCAGTGCCAACTTATGAAGTTCAATTTTTATCCGCCTGCTCCTGTGCATTTCCCCTGCTCATCTTACTTTTATTCTTACTTAAACTATGACCAAAATAATTTAAGTTTAAGTAAAAGTATGAGGGTTGTACTTTAATATTTTTAGTTTAAGTTTAAGTAAAAGTAAGCCAAAATTCAATACTTTTATTAGTTTGAGTTTAAGTATAAGTATACTTTTAAGAACCTAGTACCTAGGCTAGGTACCTTCCAGTACATGGGGGGTTACACCAGGGGGGATATACACTGGGCAAAATTTATGTTTTGCCAATGGGGGTTATACACTGGGGGGATATACAATGGGGGGATATACACCCAAAAATACGGTATTCGGTTCATCATTCGCTGAAACAGCAAGGTCAAAGGGCTTAGGTGGCCGGGTTTATCCCGTGTCCGGGTTTACTCCACAGTACCTAGGGGGTAGGTACGCAGTAACTTGAGGTGCATTTTCGCCCCAATTTTCCTTTTGCGCCCCAAAATTCAGCGCTGCCAGAGGCGCAAAATTACAGTATGCCGAAAGGTGGCAGGCAAAGAGGTGAATTAGGCACTTTGCGCCTGGTTTTTGTCCGCTACCTACCCCCTGAGTACCCTAATAACTCTTTCCGCTTTCTGCCTTCAGCTACCGTTCGCCATTTTGACGACCGTGGTGCGTTCACGGTGGCCACCAAGCTCGTCCTAGACCCGGCCACGCTTGAGGAGCAGGTCACCCTGTACCATCAAGAAGCCACGACCACAGAGGAGGATACGACCACGGAGGGAGAGGGTGGAGAGGAGGAAGAGGAACAGCCGACCTCTGCTCAAGTATCCAGTGCTGCAGAATTGATTGGAGGGGAGAAGAGGGAGGTTCAGGAGCAGGAAGGACCGGTTTCGCCCGTTATCGATTTGGAGAATTTGGTAAGGCTTATGTTTGGATGGGGGACGGGGATTGAAGGTTTTTGATTATTTTTGAAATTAGTTAGAGACAAATGTACTGGTAAATAAAATAGGGCAAATAAATAGGAGCCAATAAATAAGTGTGCAGTAGCATGTATCTGCCTGTACTAGATAAGTAAATAAAAATAAATAAGTAAATAGGCCTAAATAAATAAATAAATAAATAAATAAATAAATAAATAAATAATAGGCCTACATCCAAAGCAGGAATAAACAAGTAAAAAATGATCTATGGGCCTAAATAAATAGACCTGTGAAGGAAGTCGAGAACTTGAGCGAATGCTTGACAATTTTCATTCAAAAGGGCAGCGGTATTTGCTTCAGTCAGAGTCCATAATTTATCGAATTTATGAGTAGGCCTAATGCTATTCCATCATTTAGCAATTTACCGTAATGCATTCTCCTATTACTCTTTTATTCCATAATGGCGAGCTGAGGGTCGCAAAAAGAGCTTCTCCTTTTTTCTTGGTTCACCCACTTTCATTTCTGCTAGCTACTGATAAAAACAATGAACATTCCAGCTATCTATTTTTTCACGTTTTCCTTTCCTATCGGCAATGGACCAGACACTAGACAGTAGCCTGAATCTACAGCTATAGACATAGAGTACTGTAAAGCGTCGTATTTACCCGTTCTAGTGCAATCCACTGTTTCAGTGGTAACCCCTACGTATATTTACAGTATCCCTTCTGTTTTGAAAAATGCGTAAAAGACGCATGCAAAGCAAAATAAACATTGCACTTATAAGTATACTTTGTGATTGGTGATTATTTTCGCCACGACTCTTTTAACCGTAATGAATCAAATGACTCCAGGGGTTATACACGAAGCTTTGCAGGAGTGTTCCTTCATCGGTACGTAGTACATCACATGCCTACGTACATACCACAACGTTATGCTCGAACTCCATTTTGCAGTGTCTGCATAATTTTCCATTACTCCAAATTCCCCAAGGCGACTTTTCCGTCTATTTCTTACCTACTTCATTCTGTAGAGGCAGAAACGAGGCGGTAATTGGCTATCCTAGCTCATATTCGTTCCTCAGAAGTGCCTGCCTACTATTACTATGGTATACATAACTTCAAGTTGGCCATAATTTCCCCAATGCTAACATTTGTACAGAGAATAGAGCCGCCACTTCTTTCCCATACTTGCTATACTAGCTTATCAGTTGCATGGTATTATTCTCTGAAAAAAAAGGGAAAAAAAAAGAAAAAATTTTAGAGAATAACCAAGGGGATGGCTTCAATAAAAAAAACCCACCGCGAAAAAAAAATTTTTTTTTTTTTTGGAGAAAGCTAGAGCCTATCTTTATAATATGTAAAAAAAAAAAGACTAACAAATAAAGACAGAGAGAAAGAGCGGAAGCCGCACCCCCCCCCTCTGCTCCCCCACCCCTATTCTTTTTTAAAGAGAAAGCATATCGGTTCAAACCCCAAATCTCACTAGTAAAATCAGCCCTCCTCAACAATTGCTTTGTAGCGAAATAAAATTGCTAAAATTGAAGGATAGGCTTAGTCAATTGATGTGACGTCTTTGTTTTCCTTTGGACACTGATTGTTTTCTTTGGACAAGTCCGAGAAGTTGATTACCACGGCCGTACTAGCGTAGTAAATTCAAACGCGCGCGCACGAAAACGACGCGCTCTGATTGGTTGAGCGACGTAAACGCGTTACAGTATGCAACTATTATATGCGACGAGGCGACCGAGCGACGACAGACAGACAGAGAAGACGAAGAGAAAGACGAGAGAGCGAGAGAAGACGAAAGAGAAAGACGAAAAGTGACGGAAAGCAAAAGGAAAGGAGAGAAACGGATAGAGACCTTGAGAGTTTTTCAGTGGAACAAGGGCAGGAAAGGTGCGAAATAGCGCTTTTCGTTGAATTTCAAGGGTTTTCCTGTCATCAGTCCGTAGTTGATGTTGCTTGGATGGATACGTATTTTGCGAGTCATATTCGTGGCTTTATTCTTGTTTCAGTTTGTGCTGGCGTGATAAGAATCTGAATTTCTGTACGAATTCCGTCTTTCTACTGCTCAACCTGAGTTTTAGCCGTCGTCATACCGTTTATTGGGTGGAATTCTCATTCCTGACTGCGTGAGCTGTTCACAGGAGACAAAATAGTGGACGCGATAAACTGTGGTAAGAAATAGAAGAGGCTCTACTCTATGTGCATAATTTGTGCAAGAAGTAACTGCTATTTTCGAGGCACAGTTGTACAGGGTATTACCGGATGCGCCAAAAATTCACGAGCTTTGGTTTTGTTTCAGTTTGTGTTCGTGTGATTTGTAGGTTTTCTCCGTGTTGTCGTTCTCTCTGACGGTTTGCAGTGATGGAGTCGCGTGAATCGGCAGCTACTGGAAGGCAGAATGAAGAGGAAGTAAGTTTTTGATCAATATACATCGCAAACACAACAGATATGCGACAAGGCCCTGATGTTTTCTTATTGGTCTTATTTTCTCAGTTGGTTATGCATTCTTGGTTTCAGCTTCGTGTAGACTCGCAGACAGCAGAAGGAATGGCGCGCCGAATGCGAAGAGAGCGGCTGTGGGGCACTGTGAACGGCAAGAGGGTGGTGTTTTTTGGCATCAGAGGCTGGTGCAAGCCTGACCAGCTGCCAGAAGACGTCATCGAGCTGAGCTATGAAGGAGGAGGAGAAGGAGCTGCGCTGCGATCGGAAGAGGGACTGTACCTGCGCGGATCTGACCAACAATACGTATGTATGCGCAGTGCTTGTCTACAGGGTGATTCATAACAACCTCTACTGTCCGGATCTCTCAAGAACATGAATTATGTCCATTTATATCTCCCCCATGCATAGTCCCCTATGCATAGCCCCATTTATGACCTCTCAATGTTTGCATGGGGCTGTGCACCGGTAAGTATGGTATATTGAGGTTGTATTGCGTCGTAGTCTGGCCGGAGAGAGTTCACAGTAGGTGTTGGTTGTGTAGGTGTTGGTGTCGACGCTCGAGCTGGACGGCACAGTCATCAGGGCTGAAAACTTCGGCAGATCTCAAAAGGAGCTTGAGGAGGTGTGTGAAATGCATTTTCTGCTTTATTTCATGTAGGGTACTATGGGGTAAACCCGGACACGGGGTAAACCTGGCCACCTAGGCGCATCTGAACTTGCCGCTTCCGCAAATGGTGAACATGGTAGCTCATTTGAAAGAGGAGATTCCAGGAATCGATGGGTAGAATACTTGTCTCAATCGGTCGTATGGTTGCTGAGATGTGCTAGGTGTCCGGGTTTACCCCGTGTCCGGGTTTACCCCACAGTACCCTATATTATAGCTGTATTTTTGCGTGCGTTTTCTGCCTGTATGTGGTATATTTCCGTGCCTGTATGTTGTATGTATCTGTGTCGTTTCTGTTCTTGTAGGCTCCACTCAGCCGCCGTCTTCGCCCCGACCCCCGTCAGTACGTGCAGGATGAGCCGCTTCAGCGAGAGAGAAAGCGGGCGGTGACAGCTCGAGCTACTTTGCCCGGAGAATATTACGCCCAAACGATTTTGGCTGAACGCAAGGTACAGTAAGGTGCCAGTATTACGTACGTACGTAATATTGGCACCTGTACACACTTTACTTCAGACAGTTCATTGATAGAAAGACTATGAAAGTTTTCCCGTTTTGCGCATGCTACTACTAAAGTCGAAACCTGACCTCAAATTCACGTGATCCCTGCTATTTGGTACCTGTGCATAAACTTCCATAGAAAATTGGTCGATCTGGGTGAATTGAGGAGTTTGATGTTTCATGGCGCTTTTGTGCCTGTGTGAGCTTTGCGTAACTTTATGTGATTCCAATCGTTCGTTTTATCAAAAGGAAATTCAACGAATCGGTGTTTGCAACATTCAGGACAAGTTTTTTTGGAACGGTGGTAGTCATATTGACTACTGCCAAAAAGCTACGGCAAATAGGCTACTGTAAACCATAAAATTTTCGAACGCATGTATATTGTCGAGTAGAAAGGGGGATCGCTTGATTTGAACACTCAAATCAAGCGAACACAAAGCTCAGGTTGTATGGAAAAATATTCGAAACAATACTATTGTTTCGAATATTTCATGGTTTACAGTAATACTGATGCGTGTTGTTTGGTGCTTTACAGGCTCGCGGCGGTGGAAAGGAGTACCTGATCCGCTGGAGCGACTGGCACGCCATGTTGACCTGGGAACCGGCGCACCACGTGCCTGCCTGTCTGAAGACGGCCTGGAGGGACGGTGCTGGCCAGCGCGTATCTGAGGAGGAGGCGATGTTGATGATGTCCCAGCTGCAGTGCGTTCTCTTCGGGATGCTGGGCCGTCGCCACACACCGGAAGGCCCCCAGTCCGTCCCTTTCCCTTCCCGCCTCTTTCGGTATGTGCTGGTTTGCTGGCTTTGTGTAGCAACTATAAATTGAATTTCGCGCAAAATGGTCTTCTACGACAGCATAAATCTTAGCATCTTCTTATGAACCCAAGCGAGTGGGAATGAGAGAACCACTACCTACTACTAAGTGCTTAGCGCAACTCGTGAATAGGGGCATAGGATAGCCAGCCACTTGCTTTATGTCCAAAAGAATATCGGCCATCTGCGTTTCAGTCAGAATTTCTCCACCTTCCCCGCAGGCGAGGGAGACTACAAGCACTACGTGGTGGTGCCGGCGGAAGAATTGCAGAAGTTTTTCGCGGCGGAGTTCGAACGGGAAACGCTGACGATTGCGGACGATGGACAAGGCACGCGCCAGGTCGTCATGAGAAAGTTCACCCACCTACACCTGCGCTCTGTAGTTCGTTCCATTGGCCCGGCGCTGCAGGAACAGCTCAGCATATTTGCGCACAAGCACACTGTGGACATGGAAGTGAAGGAAGGTGTGTTTGAGGTGTAGTGTTTACGCAGACAGCTCGGCGACTGTGCTTCAACATGTAAAATCTCCGAGTTCGCGCCGAACTCGCTCCGTTTTGCTCAAAAGGCTTATGTGAACAGCCGAGTTTTTATTTCGGAGACTGCGCGTACTGTTCGCGTGTTTGTGTTGTTTGTGTACTTATGTTGGCGTGTGTGTGTGTCATGAAGTGGCCTCTACGTTCATTAGTTGAGCCTCGGCCCCCACGCGGCGAGATGGCGAAACAGCGGCCTCAGTACTGAATTGCTCTTTGCTCTTTTCGTCAAGTTTTTCATTTGTTTACTGACTTTTTGGGAAACAAAACGTACGATTGAGTGTGGATAAGGTCTGGGAAAACAGTGAGAAGCTAGTAAAAAGCGCAAAGTTTGTTTCAAAGGCTGAGGCTAGAGGCGCTTTTCGTCTATCACGGCCTCTTTCGCTATGAACACACAACGCCATCATAAATGATGTGACCATACCAACATATACGTGTTTAGGGTACTGTGGGGTAAACCCGGACACGGGGGTAAACCCTGACACCTAGTGTATCTCAGCATTCAGCAACCATACGACCGATTGAATATCTACTAACAAATAGGGCTATTCTTCTCTTCTTTGCAACAAAGACCATTTCGCAGTCCCAACCAAACACCAAAAAAACAAAAAAAAAAACAAAAATCAAAAAAAAAAAACAAAAAAAAAAACATTCCTTGAACTCTCCTCTTTCAAATTATGTGCTGTAAATGTGAATAATTCTTGGTAATTTTGATCACTTCGTACGGGAAATTGTTTGGTTACTTGATTTGTTGAAGTTTTGGTGTGTGTGAAGTGAGATAAATTTTGTTTGATTGGTGCATTTTGTTTGTGCTTGAGTTTGACTCCATAATATTTTTGGAGCGCAATTGCGCCATATTGCCACCTCATGTATGATCCAGACATTATTCTGCTCAAGTTTCAATCTATGTATATAAACTTCGCTGGCTGTGATCCTAGTCAATCAACAACTCTCATCATTCATCGCTTCAGCAGGCACTCAACAAGAAAAGTAAGCAACATGCATGATTCACAACAGAACTTGGGTGTATATACACGTATATGTAGTATGTGTACAGTACAGTACAGTGGAGCACAACAAGAACGCATAGTACAGGTGGAGACTGTACATTGTATACATACGTATGTACTATTTTCATACAGAGTACACCACATTCTATACGCATTATGTCAGTATATTGTAAACATACGTATGACGTACTGTGATGAGTGTTCGCTTTTTTCTCTTCTCTAGTTGGAAGCAGTAGAAGGCGAGGAACTCTGTAGTCTTCTTCGCCTTCTTTGGAGGCGGCGGCGATTCTTCAGCTTCCTTCTAACATCGGCGCGAGAGGAGGAAGAACGGGAAGAGGAAGTGCCACTCGCCGTCTGCGTTGAAGTAGATGGGCGTGAAGGAGAGGAGGAAGCAGCGCGGCCATCGGAAGAGGAGCCGCTTCCGGTGTCGCCACCTGCGCCACGACGAAAAAGGCGCTCCAGCTTTCGCTTCACTGCCTGCGTCTCATTTCTTCTCTTCCGCCTGGCATTGGGAGAGGACGGCGGCGTCGCCTGCTCTTTCTCCTCCAGAGTGGCGCGTGCTTCTCGCAGCTGCTCTCTCAACGCGTCGAGACGAATGGAGTTGGCGAAGGTGAGCGAGTGCAGGTGGGTGGCCTCTCGGAACAGCTCCGCCTTGCTCATGGACTCGAGTGGTGGAAGACGACGCTGCTGAACCTGCCGACTGATGGGGTCGTCCTTCAGGCAGTGCTGGACTTTCTTCGGTGGCTGCTGCACTTCGTACTTCTTCTTCACTCTTTCCTTTCGGTACAGCTCCTTCCTTTCCTCCTTCGTAATCAGCTGCGACAGCTCAATATCGATCCAGGACCGCCGATAGTGGCGAATCAGCGCGTCGTATGCTGGATCCGATCTGTTGGAATGGTGCTGAGTGATATCCTTGACGCTGTCGTTGGTCTAAGTAAGCGAAACCATATTGTATACCTGTGCTAGCTGGAAGGGTCGCTAAGTATTTGTTTACAAAATACGTTCGCGTGGAAACATGGAGTGAGCGATCTGAACTGTTTGGCGACCTTTCCAACTGAGATTACAGCAATATTACAGCGATTACAGCAATATTTCCATTCTGTCTAGTATGTTGCACGCTGCACTCACTTTCTCCATTCCTTGGCAGGCGAAGAGCTTGATGCCATTTTTTCTTCGCATCATCTGGCCCACATGAGATACCATTATATGCTGGTACGGCGTCGCGTCACCTTCAAAATAGAGTATTGCATGTCGGGTACCATTGGGTAAACCCGTCCGATTTCGGTGGGGTATGTCTAGCCACCCATGTAGCAGGAGAGAAGTACTAGGAATCGTGGTTTACCCCATGGCCCGGGTTACCCCACATTACCCTACTGAACATATGTACACACAGTATTGGCTGTGCACGTGACGTTATTTACTGCATTTGCATTTTGAGCAGGCTTACCGGAAGAAAACTCAGCCAAGGGGATGCGGTTCTCCTTGATCACGTCGCCTATTTCACAGAAAACATCCTGCCAAGACACCGCCAGCTTCTCGTACTCACGGATGTCACTCTCCGTCACCTCGGGCAGATCCCTGGAAAGAATGCAGCAGGTAACGCAATAGCGCACCAAACAGTGCAATATTGTTGAGGCCCATCTATGATCGGCGAATGTAGGGCACAGTTGAAACAATCGATACCAGAAGAGACAGTTCAGAGCCGATCACAGATGGTCACTTGCATCATAAAAGATATGGAATACTGTAAAAGAGGAAATTTTCGGACCATGGGGAATTTTTGTACAGTACTGACAAATGCACGCTCTAATTTACCAAATGTCTGACATTGCTTTGAAGCGCGACCAAAGGCGAGTGAGACAGGAGTAGAGCTTCTCTGACCACTGCAACCCCGGCGGATAAGCTGCAGCTCGCTCCAACTCTGAAGGCATCTCCCTTATCAGCGCATTTGCGTCATCTCCTGCAACAACAGGTTGGCTAGAATCGCAATGCAAGCGGAAATGGATAAATATTGGGCGTAATCAAGGATGTGCAGCAAAGCGTACCTCGTATGGTGCCGAAAACTATGTGATTCTTGGTGTGTTCAGCTTCTACCACACGGACGCGCGACGAGATGGACTTCATCAGCTGCAGAAGCCTGCAGTAGATCGGGCCGTCAGTGAACTTGTCCGCTCTGGTGCCAGTGGACGTGTCAAACGCCTTGGCAATCATCAGCGTCTTCTTGAGCATATTCTCCACTCCCTGACAATCACCAGTACATACAGGTGAATGTAGGGTACTGTGGGGTAAACCCGGACACGGGGGGGGGGGGTAAACCCGGACAACCTAGTATATCTCAGCAACCATACGGCCGATTGAGAAAAGTATTCTACCCATCGATTCCTTGAACTCTCCTCTTTCAAATGAGCTACCATGTTCATCATTTGCTGAAGCGGCAAGTTCAGAAAAGCTTAGGTGTCCAGGTTTACCCCGTGTCCGGGTTTACCCCGTAGTACCCTACTCCTCTCCCCTTTCAGTTGAGCTATTTGGTTCATCATTTGCTGAAACTGCGAGTTCAAAAGAGCTTAGGTGGCCGAGTTTACCCCATAGTACCCTACAGCACAGTATAGCCTCCGGGGCTATGCAAAATGGAGAGGTCGGATGGGGTATGACGGTACCTTATTATTGACCCTATTATAGTACCCTACCGCACAGAATAGCCTCCGGGGCTATGCAAAATTGAGAGGTCGGATGGGGTATGACGGTACCCTATTATTGACCCTATTATAGTACCCTACCGCACAGAATAGCCTCCGGGGCTATGCAAAATTGAGAGGTCGGATGGGGTATGACGGTACCCTATTATTGCTTTATGCATTTTTGATAATAAGCTTACGCGCAATTTCAGATGAAGCGTGTCCACCACGAATTGATCTGTGCGGAGGGGGATGAGGGGTAACTCCTTCTGCCCTTTCCTGCCGTCCACTGTCCTCTGCTCGAGTAGCGCTGGCATCTCATCCACGTTGCGACACCTGAAAATACAAAGGTACTTCTTTTATGAAATCTTTGTAACAGCAGCCAGTAAGTACTACCCTCTTTTATGCACTCTTGCACAACCAACAGGAAACTGGGTAAATCTGTCTTCCGTTGCTGCTTACAGCTCGTTGTTGAAGTAGCCCGGCGGCCACTCTTTTCCCCACATCTCCTGTGGAAACGCCTTGTCGCGTGGGCAGGTTTTCATCATCCGCAACTGCTGCTCGAGTGTGCAGAATGGGCAGCTGTATTTGCCCGAAAAGCTGACGAGCCCGCGGATGATGTTCACCATCTTCAAGTCGCTTCCCCAAACCACGTCCAGCTGAAACAGGTATGAGAATTCTGTGATATGGGTGAACTTAGAAGTTTGATGTTGCAAAAGTATTGATGTATATAAAAGCGGTGGGATATGTATACGCTTTGGGCCTCGCCGGCTGGCTTGCACTGGCTACATTCTGCGCCCATATCTAAGGCACCTCTGACCATTCGTGCCTGTTTCTGTACCCTACCTAAATATTGGTTCAGGCCATCTAAGGTCATGTGCCAGGGCGGCCAGTTGCGCCCAAAAAAATTTTTCGACTTTTATTGTAGGCTTACGTTGACTTGGATGGTGGATCCAACTCCAGCCGCAGTCGGGGTGTCCACGACGACAGTGGGATTGCCGTGCAGCTCCCTGATGTCCTCCAGCGCCTCAGCAGCGAACCGGTAGATGTCGGCGTAGCTTTCTTGCATCTCGCCGATAAAGAACGGATGCGTCCGGTAGCTGCACTGAGGGTTGGAGTCCAGCAGAGGAAAGGAAAACGAAAAGATAGTGTACGGATGACTGAAGGCAATCTGAGCGCCGTCCGCCCCCAGCTTCACCGTCACACCATCTCTCCGCATCTCCTCCACCACGCTCTTCGGGTCTGGGCAGTGCTGCAGCTTAAAAGACATGTCGACTCCCATTTCGACTAATGACAGGTAGGTATGTTTACGGACACGTTCACACCGCAGTATGTAGGGTACCAGGGGGTAAACTCGGCCACCTCTATGAGAGTGTAAACACACGCGATCAACGTGAATATGCGGCGTGCAATAGTAGGTGGTCAGGTTTACCCCATGGTCGCTTTCCCCCCCGCAGTTCACACCGCAATATGAAGGGTACCAGGGGGTAAACTCGGCCACCTCTATTGAGAGGGTAAACACACGCGATCAACGTGAATATGCGGCGTGCAATATTAGGTGGTCAGGTTTACCCCATGGTCGCTTTCCCCCCGCAGTTCACACCACAATATGAAGGGTACCAGGGGGTAAACTCGGCCACCTCTATGAGAGTGGAAACACGCGCGATCAACGTGAATATGCGGCGTGCAATAGTAGGTGGTCAGGTTTACCCCAAGTTTCCCTCCGCAGTACCCAAGTGAGGCTAGCTTACGCGGTAGGAGAGCGATTTCCTGATGGCTTCCTTTAATGACACCCTTGCTGCTCGAGCCTTGCCAACGGTAGGGTAGATAGTGGGCGTGATGCGGTCGTACTTCTTCCAGAGGCGCTTGATTTTGTGGTAGGAGGGAAGGTATGGGCAGACGCGGCGGAGCGCCGTGTATCCCTGGCGTTTCAGCCTGTGCAGCTCCGCCACTGCAGCCACTTTCTTCGCCACTGTTTCTTCCGTCCATTCCGTGTCGTACTCGAGCATGACGGGCTCGCCGGCGCTATCAGTGCAGACGAGGACGGAGGGGGACAGGTTCAGAGCTCCCAACTGCGCCGTTAAAGCCTGAAATACATAGGTAATCAATCAGCATGCTGCATGTGTGGCATAAGTGTATGTACGTACACAATAATGTACATCTGGATAGTGTGGGGTAAATCCGGCCATGGAAAATGCAGCCAGATAAAAGTTTCAGTGCTGCATTTCAATCTATTTGTTGAATTGCCCAGTTTCAAATGAGCGAGTTGGTTCATCATTTGCTTTGCCCCTGCAGTTGGGTTTACCCCACAGCACCTTACTCACAGAGTGTAAACCACCTGTGTACATAATACGCATAAGGACGGAGTGGTATAACACAATATGTACTGTAGTCAAGCTGATATCAAACCGATCCTTATACGTGCATAGAATGTGGGGCCCGAATTACCCCGCACAATCCTACTGATATTTTGTACCAACCTCATGAGTGATTTCCTTTGCCTCTTTCTTCTTCAGCCTCTTTGTCTCGCCCTTGGCATCACGCCAGTCTCGGATGGAGTTTCGCTTTTTGCCAACCGTCAAGACGCGACACAGATAGTGGCCGGGCATCCGGTTGGCAAATGCGTCCATCCGGCCGACGAATGCGTGGGCGTTAGCAGCAGTTATCCTGCCTCTGCCCCTGACTCCGCCTCTCCGTATGGCTGGGAGTGGCTGCCGACTGGAAGAGGCAGAGGGAAGCTGCCGACTGGAAGAGGCAGAGGGAAGCTGCCGACTGGAAGTGGCAGAGGCTGCCGACTGGAAGTGGCTGGAAGATGGAAGGGGCTGCCGACTGGAATTGGAAGCGTCGGCAGTCGATGGGTGAACGGAAGAGGCGGAGCTGGCTTCCGCGGCATCAGCTTCCGCGGCTCTCACGCTGTTTCGCACTGGATGCGAAACCGACCGACGCTGAAAGAAGAGCAAGAATGGAATGATGACACTCATTTGCTTGCACATAAATTTGATACGTATTGCGTTACATGTACGTACGTACATTGCTACATTGCAGACCCACATACAGCACGTGCATCATGTGCAACATAGAGTGCGCAACTTGCGCGTTGCTTTTCATGCCCTAAAAAGTAAGAGTGCCGGATTTAAATATGTTTTTCTTGACGCCTGGCTACATCTGTTTCTTGGGAAGCTACAGTACATTCTTCGTAATGAAGTGACTACATTCTGTGTTGCTGTCGCAAAACCTATGACATCGCCTCTACGTACGTACCAACTTTTTAGGCTGCTAGTGGTTGATGAAGCAAGATGTTGAAGAAGCTTTGCAGGTATATCTGCCCTTGCATCGTCCGTGTTCGGGATGCATCAGATAACGAACCGTTGTTGGAAGATGAGGCTGACAGCGCGCCTCATTCTCACTCGCCGTGGCACCATGCAGATCTTTGTGAAGACGCTGACAGGCAAGATGACAGCGCGCCTCATTCTCACTCACCGTTGCGCTATGCAGATCTTTCTGAAGACGCTGACGGGCAAGATGACAGCGCGCCTCATTCTCACTCACTGTTGCGCCATGCAGATCTTTGTGAAGACGCTGACAGGCAAGGCCATCACAGTGGAGAAGATTCTACAACAGGGGAAGTGGAGCAAAAGCAAAACGGATCACCAAATGACAACCGGGGAGAATTATTGGGCGGAAAGAAAGAGGCAACTACTTCTGGCACAGTGCAAGTTGTTGAAGCGGTGATAGAAAAGCAAGCACTCATTGCTGACGATGGTGGCGGCCAAACGGAGACTAAGAGAAGAAGCAGTGAAGATAGAGAGGACAATTGGTTGCGCATAAACCAGGGTCTGTGCAAACTGTCACAAGATCTGCAGAGCTCCAATTCAACTGCAGCCGCTGACGGAGTTGGCGTCATGCAAACTTCCGCGACCACAGCCAGTACCCGACTCAGTGGAATCTCTGCCAAATCCGCGCCAGCAGATTGGACGTCTGAACGAGCAATGGCGACCGCTTCTGGGCAACTGGCGAAGCCTCAAACGCGCTCTATCGGCATTCAACTCATCGACGAACAGGAGCAGAAGCAGGATGTGAGTGGAGGCGACATGACGCGTGCGCAGCAGCAAGCAGCCCCTCAACCTCAGCAACAGTCACAAGCTGTGCCTCCTGCCCTCTCATCTCTGGACGACAGTAGAGAGAAGGCGGCAAAGCCATGGATGACAGGGGAGATACAGGCCTTGAAACAGAAGCTGCGGCATACAGTGAAAGCTGTTCGCGAGGCGCAAGAAGAGCAAAAAGCGACATGGCAGCCGGGATTACTGAGAGAGCTATGCGCAATGGCGGTAGACTACAATACGCAGTTGGAGAAGATGGTACGTGAAGCGAAGTGCAAGTGGAGAGCGCAGCAGGAGGAGGAGGAGGAGGAGGTTATCGATTTAGCGGATAAGCGAAGGCTGCAGGATATGCAGAGGGATCTGTTGTTAGAGGAAAAGAAAATAAGTGTAGCAGAGGAGCAGGCACGGCATCTGGAGGAAAAGGAAAGAAGAAAGCAAGAGAGGGAAGGGAAAGAAGCGAAGAAAACGAAGCAGTTGAATGACATCGCACTGCAGTTTGACGAATGGTTAAAGAGTATGGATGAGAACTTTGTGCAGGTGGAAGACGAGTACTGCTGGGAAATTAACAATGTTATCGGCGCTCGACTGCTGCATCACTTCCAAAATCGAATTGTGCCCGCTTTGGTCAAGGAAAGAGAGGAAATCGGCACGGAAAGATATGAACAGGCAGCGATGTATGGACTGTATGAAGAGGCCCGGAAGATGCGGTGGCTCTATTCGGACACTGAACTGACAAACGAAAGATAGAAGACCAAACGAGGTCAACCGAAACTCGGAGCTCAAATTCAGTATCTACTTGGCAAAATTGAGCAAAGTCTAAGTAGAAAAAGCATTTTTTAGAGGAGACGTTGCTGCGTTCAGAACAGACGCTTAACGCCAGCATTGACGCTGGGCTACAGCCGGTATCAACGCTAACTCAACACCAACGCAGAGATTAGCGTACATACAACGCAGATATTAGCGATCGCAGATAGCACTACATAGCGAACATCGACGTAACCGTATCGAAATACGTAAGTACATACATCGAACATGTTGTCGGCGCTATCATCGGAGTAAAATACTAGAAATTTGCATGGCTTTCCATTTGATGAACGAACATGGCGTCGACGTTAGCGTTGACGCCGGCGTTAACGCAGCGTCAACATTGGCGCTGAGCATCCGTTGTGAACGAGGCATGAATACGAACAGTGATAGTCGTTAATTTGAGTAAAAATATACCTGTTGGCTCAGGTCCCTCTTCTCAGTTCGGTACGTACGTACGTATGACTATTATTCACTTTGTGTACTTTTTGTTGGCCGACTGTTACATACTTTTACAATGATCCCATGTTGTTGGAACTGGCGAAGCAAGATGTCATGTTTTCAAGTGCAATATTTATAGATATGCTTGATGCACTGGTAAACTACTTATCCTATGTTTGGACTACATGAAGCATGTACCTACATACATACGTACCTAATTTTGGAGTATAAAATTTTAAAAATATTACACGCGCGCATGAACATTTTAAAACTGCTCACAATTTTCTACTTACCGGATTGTTGCTCGTGCTCATTGTGCGAAAGGCGGAGATTGGAGGTGCTTCATTTTCGCCCGTCAGCTGTGACGTCGGGATTTCGAGGACGGTGACGATGGCGCCGGGAAACGGCTTGCTCTTGTCTCCGCCCCGATGCAAGAGCTGGCAGACGCAGCTGGCAGACTCCGTGTGCGCCGGCCAAGACGTGTGTGACACCTTGATTGTTTTGCTGCAAAAGACAAAACGAAAGCCATGACTAATCTTTCGACGTGGTCAATTACGGTAGGATGGGAACGTTTACAAAGATGCTGCAATTAGCCATTCTGAAAACAAGATGGAATCTTTTACTTGCGAAAGATGTTCCTCAGTAGCCGCTTGCAATTCTGGCAGATGCTTCCGGGCCGGCGGCTGCTGTCATCGAGAATTGCTGGCGGCACGGCGGCGTTGTACACTGCTTGGACGACGTTAAGAAGGGAAAAGTTGCCGACGGCTTTCTCTAGGCTGCATAGTTGATTAGCATTTTGCTGACGGCCACAACAACAACAACGAGACGCCAAAAACTTCTCATGGTTGGTCGCCATTTTACGAAACAAATGAGCGGAAGCACATTAGCAGAGTCAATATGGTTTCCTTCAGCTAAATTGTATTCCAGTACATATACTATAGAGAGGACAAGACTTGCACACGTATACGTACGTATGTACTGTATGTATGGCATCGCTGCTGACCTTTTCCCACGGTTCCTTTTGTACGGGCAGAGTATCTTTAAATGCATACGGTAGTGTGTGTGTAGTGTGTGTGTGTGTAGTCTCCTCCTTTCGCTCGCCGCCGGCCGATGGCCAACAAAATGAATGAGCTCATCTTATTTCGTTGCCTTGCCTGTTGTGTGGTCAAGAAAGGGCGAAAGAAAAGCGGAGAAGAAAGGAGGGCGTTCCTGCCTCTTTCCTCGCTCGCTCGCTCGCTCGCTGCCATCCTTCCCTCCTTTCGCTCGCCCGCCGGCCAATGGCCAACATAATGAATGAGCTC
>JASAMW010005213.1:0-39763 GCA_030247985.1 Epsilonema sp. ZAB3_2
TACTATACGTACATAGAACTGCTGCAGCTGGAAAGGTTCGAAGTTGGGATCTCGTCAGTGGTAGGCGGCAGGCAAATGTGTGTCAGTTTTTCGTTTGCTGCGACGTGTTATCCATTTTACTATCAGGTGGGTCAAATGTCTCCGACTACACGTTTCCTAACGAAATCAAGGCTGCGATAACTCAATGGAAGCCGTCTATGTCTCCTCCAGCAGATCCAGCGATAGGCGGCAATGTCTGTGACAAGATTAACATATGGACGAGTTTATCTTCTACATTGGCACAAGCCGACGTGGGCTGTACACTGATTGTAGTCATAGCGCATGTTCATGTCAGCCTTACGCAGGACCAGGAATATCAGCTGCATCAGCAAATCTTAGATCGAAGATGTCAGGTAGGCTACCACTACCTACTGCTCTTGTTTGCACAAGTTGCTTTTGTACACTTCCGTCGTACATGAAGCTGCAATAACCACGCTTAGCTGATGAGCTGACACTGGCAAACGTTCTAACCTATTTGCCTGGATAGGTTCACGTTATCTTCGTTCGGGATGGCAGCAACTGCTTTAACGCGCAAGAGCCGGACAGCCTGTACAAGAAAGTTGCTGACATAAGCGGTGGCTCCTTCTTCCTTCTTGATGTTGGCGGAGCGACGACTGGCGGCTTGGAGCAACCGATGAACTTTGTGAAAACACAGGCTCAGTCTCCTCGATACTTTTTGGAAGCTGGCTCTGTTCCTGCAGGGGAGAGATACAGGCGTGTTCCGGTGGATGCAGACACCTTAATATCACTGCCCTCATCACTGGTTGTGATGTTCAGTTGGATATTCGAGATCATCGAGGTACGTACGTAGCTTGAGACGACAGCTTCGCGGGTGGCGCTCTGCAACTCGACCTTTTTCCAGGTCGCTGGATTAACGCAACGACAGCAGAAGTGGAGCTGGTGGTGGAATGCTAGCAGTAGCAAGGCGTTTGTGATGCGAAAGCTGGGGCTCAGGACAGTTTGTAGTCCAAATGAACAGCAGTTGTGCCTTCTCTTACAGAGTCACTGGGGCAGGCGGAACTGACTTCCTCTATCGCTTCAGCTTCAACCCAGCTGATCCATCCGTCACTTCTAGAACACCTGCGCTTGGTAAAGACAACCCTGAGTGGGCTACTAGTATGGCGATACAGTTACAACCGTTGTGTTGTAGCCAAATGCCTGGGGTGACTGGCATATTGCAGGTTTGCCAAGTTATGTGAAGAGAAGTTTTTGTGGACTTTGAGATGATGCCATACGCCTTTGAGCGCATTGAACTAGTGCGTCCTGATGGAAGGAGTGCTTCTGTTTCCCTAATGGATAGTCGACCTGACATGCTGGATTGGACCAGATCCACACTGATGGCCCCAACTTGGCTCCCTCCACGCCAAGGTTTGTGTGTATGCATTCCTTGGCTTGAATGCACTTTACATTGTAGGAGTAGAATAGACTTGACTTTCTAGGCATCTGGAGAGGACATAACCACTGGCTCCAAGTTCCAGCGGTTCAGCTTTAGCCAACTTTTTGCCCGACCATTGAGTAAGCTGTTGCCATACTGTTCCAGGAACGCATGAAACGCACTGCCTACAAGGATAGTCCCATTTCAGACATTGCGAAAAACCTGATGCCAATCAGTTGCGGTGATCATCAATTTGACTGTGGGCCTCCACCATTGGGTTTCTCTTCTGTTCAGCGATGCGTCAGTATTGCCGAGTTTAGAACAGGCGTACCGGCCTGCTTTTCTGGTCTCGACGAGGGTATGAGAAGACTGCTTTCCTGTTCACGATTTCCGCTGGCTAGTGCTGCATACTTATTTGCTATTTCCATGCATGTACATACTTTGTTACTTATTCTACTCAGTTTGCAGTCGTGGCCAAATCAAATGTGAGGGAACTTGCATTTCCGAGAATCAAAACTGCACCTATGAAGGTTAGCATTTTGAATAATCGCTATTTCGCTATATACGGTAGGCCTGGCGTTGTTTTCATATTGCCACATGAAAGTTACAGATTTGATGAAGCTGTGCAGCAACTTGGATCCTTCGGATATTTTTCAATTTGATAATGGTGGATGCATTCCAAAAAGCTGGAGGAAAGATGACGAGAATGACTGCGGGGACAATTCAGATGAGGGTTAGCAGAAGGCTACTGCTAGCTCTACTCTACTACTATGTGCATGTATTGAACGTATATACTTATACACATGCAGTTGTTCGATGTCGTACAACGTACAATATTGCTTTCTTCGGTTTAAGATTCTGCCAATTTGCATGAATGCAACTGGGGCTTTGATCAGTGCCATGTACAAGCCACATGCCACAATATCTTGGACAGCTCGTACTATTGCTGTTGCAAGCCAGGGTTTCTCGGCGATGGCTTTAGGTGCGAAGTGGATGCAAATGCCCTGACAACTCTTCCATTGCACAACAACAACAACAACAAAGCAGACCACTACCACAGCAGCTACAACGACAACCACGAGTACGACCAGTACAACTACAACAACCCCCACGACGACAAGTTCTTCAACTACTACGACTTCGACAGCTGCAGTAACCACGTCCAACAATGCAGCTACCGGAGATGGAATGACCACCCTGGGATTCATACTCGATGGCACAGCTGCCTTCTTTTCGTTGACAAGTGTCCTCAAAACGGAAATCACCAACTTCGTCACCGTAATAGAAACGACACGGCCTTACCGATTTGCAAACTTCCTGCTGGGTCATTTGATGGCTAGCTGTAAGTACATAGAAAGTGAAAACGTATGTTTGTGTAAGCTTCTTCTATGCATGCATGGAGTTATACTGTACGTACGTTGCAGCAGTTACTGTACAAAGCTACTCCACTGTCCCGTCATTCACTGCGGCTTTGAGCCAGTGGACACCACAGTCGTCAAACAGTGGAATGAGTTGTCCGCCGAGGAACGTCGGCCAAGCATTAACACAGGCGATAAACAAAGCTAAAGATAACTGTGTTCTCGCTTTGGTCACATCTGGACCGCCAGCCGACCTCACAACAGCTCTAGAGAAGGAGATTACCGACAAATTTGTCAACAAGAAATGCAGGGTATGGAAGCATAATACTACAGGACGGTACACTAAACTGTTTACTAACTACAAACGTATATTCGTTTTTCCTACTGTACATGCGTACATACGTTTGTAAATTTCAGCTGTATGTACTGTTCTACGCCGATGGCGACCTGTGCATGAACATCATCGACCCGCGTGACAATTTCTACAAGCGCTTAACGGACGCGACTGATGGCGTCATTATGCGTTCTTTCGGTCCAACGTTGGCAGTCAAGAAACAGCTGGAGGATCAACTGGCATTCGTGGAGACAGAAGCACAGGCGGCAATGACCCTGACCGCTGGCGGAGATCTACCGCCTGGAGATCAGTACCTCACTGTTTCTCTCCACAAAGACACCAAAAATATCACAGTCTTCGTATCGGGATGCGGAACAAGCTGCACATCCGTGACCAGACTGGTACGATCGTTCATTAGCTTAGTATTACGGTGATTAAGGGTAGTATATTTCCATCAATTTCAGGAGTCTGGCACACGCCTTCCAATAGTGGCCCTGTGACGCAAGTAATCGGAAATGCTCTAGTCAGAGCCTACTTGATGGTGGGCATAAACTTCGTCAGCAGCGGGCCTCAGCCCTTCTCCTTCCGAATCAAGAGTACCAACTGTACCATCACATACAGGATAAGGGCGGGGATTGGCATAACTCAAGCAACTACTACCACAACCACTGCTACAGCAGCTTCTGCGACCAGTTCAAGTTCAACACAACACAACACCACTACTACGGCTGCAACTACAACAACAACAACTACTACTACTACTCTGACGACAACTACTACCACAATGACAACCACCTCCACTACTGCGACAATTAGTACCACAACCACTGCTACAGCAGCTCCTACGACCAGTTCAAGTTCAACACAACACGCCACCACTACTACGGCTGCAACTACCACTACTCCAACTACTACTCTGTCAACAAGTACTACCACAATGACAACCACCTCCACTACTGCGACAACTACACCTTCAACCAGCACAGCGATAACTACAACAACTACGACTACCAGTACTGCTGCTACATCGCCGACTACAACCAGTGCTGAAGTAGTAGTGTCACGTGGCACTACATTGGGCTTGCTACTGGACAACACTGACGCTTTCTCTCAGATCGCCTATGACCTGGAACTGTCCTTCGCTCTCATGATCTACTACACAACTCTGTCCGCGCCTTATCGTTTCCGCAACTACATCGTCGCGCATACTGGTATTCTTACGTTACGTACACTATCAAACATGGTACATACAGGTAGGTATATACTTCAGTTAGTAACGTTGGTGCTTCTTATCTGGCAGGAAACAAAGTGAGAAACTATACGGCTTTTACTGACGTGATCACGGCTCTGGACGATTGGGCTCCGACGCTACCACTGATTGCCAAATGCCCAGAAAGAGAAATCCTGGCCACACTGTCAGCCATGTTGGATCGCGCCGACTATGACTGCATTCTGATCACTCTGACCTCTGGCGCACCAACTGACGATTCCAGCAGAACACAAGAGACCCTAGTGGCGAACAAATTGAAACAAAAGCGATGTCAGGTGCGCCATCTTACTGCATATTATCATAGTGCTACTGCTATGTAAGTACGTACATAATGCATAGGTTAAGTAGCGGTAACACGACCGAGTGAGACAAGTTGGGCTGTTTTCAGCTGTTTGTCCTCTTCTACGAAGACGGCAACAACTGCGTGATGAATATAAGCTTGGACAATGCGTACAGACGTTTGTCGAATGCCAGTGGAGGCATCCTGTTTCGATCCCAGGCTGACAACACTACTCATCAGCAGATCGGCCAGCAGCTGCTCTTCATAGAGTCAGAACTGTACTCTCCTCGATTTGCCATCACTTCTGGCCGTTGGAGCGGCAACCAACTCACTCTCACCATTAACCTGCGTCCCACCAACAGAAACATCAGCATCGCACTCACTGGCTGTCAACTGCAGATTGGAATACTGGATTCAACTGGTATACTACGTACACACATTGGCTCACTCGTAGGGTTTGTAAAAAACACCACGCAAAAAAAAAAACGCCCACAGACACAACAAAACACAGACAAAACCCCCACCGCAAAACAACAAAAAAAAAAAAAAAAACACAAAAACAAAACACACAACACCACAACAAAAACAAAAAACAAACACCAACCAAAACACAAAAACAACAAAAAAACCAAAAAACCAAAACCAAAACAACCAAAAAAAAAAAAAAAACAAAAACACAAAAAACAAAAACAAAGACAAACACCAAAACCAAACCACACACAAAAACAAAAAAAAACACAAACACAAACACAAAACAAACACAACAAAAACCCACACCACACCCCAATAAAACAAAACAACAAAAAAACACAAAATAAAAAAAAAAAAAAAAAAAAAAAAAAAAACCAAAAACCACAAACAAAAAAAAAAAAAAAAAAACAAAAAAAAAAAAAAAAAAAAAACCCCAAACACAAAAACCACCCCTTATTATGTTATGGTCTATCGGGTATTGTTTGATCTTCTCAGGAACAAGTGTGAATGGTACGGGCCAAGGTTTGGTAAAGTTCATTGACAGCTCCACCATCAAAGGATACTTTTTGACGATCTCTAGTGGCGTCACCTCGTACTCCATGAGCATAAGCGGCGGCGGAAATTGCGCTCATAGCTTTCGCTTCACTGGCGCTGGAGGTTCTTCCATTCATTCCATGCAGATCTCTGCCTCTGCAACAGGAAGCAATTCGCTTGTTTCTGCTGACAACTTCGCCGTGGCGCAGGCAGACGATGATAGAGTGCCGGACACAAATTTGTCCATGCCTGCCAATCGCAGCAGTAAGTCCTCGTTCGATTATCCACGTACACATGCATGCACCATTAGTTGGTAGGAAGGCGGTGTTCGTTCACTTCCATTGGCAATAGTGGACTATGGGCTTGGTTGATTGAGGTGAAAGTACGACACCGCATGAAACTGTGCCATACGGTACAATATGCGCCATTGCAGGGGTAATTCAGTCGCTGTTTTACTCGAGGTGTTTCCCAGAGAACCCTCAGATTGACTGTCTGGATGCCGCTCAAACTTGTGTCGAATTCTCCAAGCGACTCGACGGACGTATTGATTGTCCTGGAGGCGTTGACGAAGGTTGTTATGTTATACTCTTACCTTAGTCTCGTGATGAAACCTAGCAGTTTTTATATGAAACTTTTACTAGGCTTATCGCTTTTGAACATCACATTCCTTTCAGAGTGTGTTGATGGTCAAGTCTACTGTGACAAAGGAAAATGTGTTGACGATTCAGTGGCTAATGAAGTGTGTATTGACCGCAGAAGTAAGCCATCACCGCAGAGCATCTAATTGTTCTGTGCAAATTTGCTGACCATACTAATATTCAATGATGTGATATGCAGTTGAAAACGTGTGTGCCAGTGATCCAGCCATCTTCCAGTGCAGAGATGGTACTGGATGTGTGATCTACCAGTGGGCCATGGATGGATTCTCCGATTGTTCTGACGGCTCGGATGAAGGTTTGATGCAATATCAGTATGTTTTGATTCTGGCTTGTTGGACTGGTTGTATTTTTATCACCTAGACCCGCTAATATGGAATGAGTGTTGGCTTGGCGTTGACAAATGCTCCGAACATGCCCAATGCTTGGACAATACCGACAACCCTACTGTGTACAGTCCAGATGGCAGACACAAGTGCATATGCAACAGCGGATACGCTGGCGATGGGACAACTTGTACACCTATCACTGGATGATGATGTTCAAAGTAGTGACAGAGATTTTATCGGGACAGATTTTATCAGAGATTTTCCACTACGTCTAGCACAGAGTAAAGATTTCTGTGATTTATTGGCGTGCAACCGAGTCAAGCACTACAGATATCAGTCACATGAAATTGCTAGTCACATGACCATGTTTGGATGACTAATGACATTGCCTACTCTATTCTTTTCTTACCTTACACTGGCATAGGAGTATGCACAAGATGAGATATAAGCATGCGTCGGTGGCATGCTACTTGCCACTGCTCATGAAGCTGATATTGTCTTTCTGAAATACTAAATGCATGCGTGCTGCTGATAATTATTCTAGGATTTCTCAGTGGACTAATTTGTCACTGGACTATGTACGCACACCCGTTGCTCTGGTAACGGACGTGATACAAACCACATAAAGTTGCGTTAGCAACCATATTGTAAGGAACTACGTACGTACACGACGGCTCCTCCAGTATTCTTGGCTGGCTATTATGTCTCTCTTTCCTTCATAGCGGACAGGTTCATAAACAGCGGCAAGCTCCACGTTGCTTTGTGCATGTGACTTAAACCCGTGACGACGACAGAGAGCCGAGATCTGACAACGCTTGTCACCGCCATCATGAGTGCTCGGAGTAGCAGAATGGTAAATGCAAAACCTTCCGCCTTTATTCTATGCTTTTAGCCATGTCTCGATCAAGCGCTGGCGTAAGTACTAATATTCTTTTCATTCTGGATTCTCCATGTATTTTTTTCAATCATTAGGAAGTGTAGCACAAGTGCCGAATTGTAGCCCACTTGTTCTTCATGTTCTGTAGCGTGAAGTGATCAGTGTGCACGTGGGTCAAGCCGGTGTCCAGATCGGCAATGCTTGCTGGGAGCTATACTGTTTGGAGCATGGAATTCAGCCGGATGGTGTCATGCCATCTGATGAGAGTTTGGGAAGCGACGATGACTCATTCAACACCTTTTTCTCAGAGACCGGAGCTGGAAAGCATGTGCCCAGGGCCGTATTCATCGACCTGGAACCAACTGTTGTCGGTAAAGCCCAAAAAATCTCACCGAACGCAGTCAATAATAAAGAAATAAACTCGCAATCTAAGTACATAGCAGCTTTACTTGCAGATGAGGTTCGCACTGGGACATACCGTCAACTGTTTCATCCTGAGCAGTTGATCACTGGCAAAGAAGATGCGGCCAACAACTATGCCAGAGGTCACTACACCATTGGAAAGGAAATTATCGACGTTTGCATGGACCGAATTCAAAGTACCTTAATGCAGTGTCATAATGAAGTTTTTTAAGCAAATCGCTTCGCTCGCGGCATTAATCACACCGCTCCTATCCGTATGTACGCACACTGGCAGTTATTTGTTCTTGGCCTTTAGAACTGGCTGACCAATGCAATGGGCTGCAGGGATTTTTGATATTTCATTCCTTTGGGGGTGGCACTGGCTCCGGCTTCTCTTCTCTATTGATGGAGCGTCTGTCAGTGGATTACGGTAAAAAGGCCAAGTTGGAGTTCAGTGTTTATCCGGCGCCTCAGATCTCTACCGCAGTTGTGGAGCCATACAACTCCATCCTCACAACGCACACCACCCTTGAACATTCCGACTGCGCATTTATGGTCGACAATGAAGCCATCTATGACATCTGCAAAAAAAACCTGGATATAAAGAGGTAAAGCCCGCTAAAGGCCCGTTGCCGTTATATCAAGGACGCGTGCGTCTACATAATATTCTTTCTATCAATTTACTCCATTTTATTCCATTTTGTAGACCCACGTACACCAATCTGAATCGCCTCATTGCACAAATCGTGAGCTCCATCACTGCATCTTTACGTTTCGACGGCGCATTGAACGTGGATCTGCACGAATTCCAAACAAACTTGGTATTACAGTAGGTGTATGCAGTTTTTCCTTTGGTGTACCGCAACCGCCCGCCAACGGTGACGTGCGTGCAGCGTATACGTACATAACTGTCACTTTGGGTACATATGTACATACACAGGTTCCGTATCCGCGTATTCACTTTCCACTGGCCACCTACGCGCCCATTGTGTCCGCGGAAAAGGCATATCACGAGCAACTGAGCGTGAGCGAAATAACAGCCAGATGTTTCGAACCTGGAAATCAGATGGTGAAGTGCGATCCGAGGCATGGAAAGTACATGGCTTGCCGCCCCCCCCCAGGGGGAAAAAAAACGGGGAAAGGGACCGGCCATCCGCAACCCGCCTTCCCTCCCATCCCTTGGAAAGGGAAGAAGAGCCCCCCCGCGAAACACACTCCCTCCCCAACTCCAAAAATCCGGACCGGGAGGGGGGCCTCTAAGGAGATGTTGTGCCGAAGGATGTGAATGCGGCTATCGCCAGCATCAAAACAAAGAGGACTATCCAGTTTGTGGGCGCGGGCCCCCCGGGGACACGAGGGCCGCAACCACCCCCCCCCCCCCCCCCCCCCCCCGGGGGACCTGCAACCCACCGCGGGCTGGCCGCATCCCCCCCCACCCCCCCTGCATGTGTGAATTAAAAACACACACACACCCCCCCCCCCCTTCAGATTCTGTAAATGCATTCTCTCCCTAAGAATATATATATGCACACACACACGCCTGCCCCACACACACACACCACCCACCTCTCCCACCGCCGACGCTGGGCGGGGCCAGACCAAAAAGAAAGAACCACCCCCATCCCCCTCCCCCCAACCACCCCCCCCCCCACCACACAGCTAAAAGTTTCCTGTTCTTCAAACGCACCTATACACATGTGATGCGTGCGTTCCAGTTCGATCTGATGTATGCAAAGCGAGCTTTCGTTCATTGGTACGTGGGTGAAGGAATGGAAGAAGGGGAGTTTTCGGAAGCTCGGGAAGATCTGGCTGCACTGGAGAAAGACTACGAAGAAGTTGGTGTCGACTCCTACGACGACGACGGAGACGAAGATTACTAACCAACTGGCGCCCGCCACACAGCAGAACGTAGTATGCAATCCATGTACTGTACTCGGACTGCACGTAGCAATGGTTGTACAGTTTGAGCATGCTATTCTTATACCTGTATGTACGTATGTACGTACGTAGCTGCTATGATGTTTATGCAACGTATTGTACGTGAACCTACCAACGCTTCCAAGGGATGGTGTTTGGTTACGCATTAGCCTACACAATTTATATAATAATAAAATACCGTAACCCAGCCCAGCATGCTAAAAACTAACTACAGTTGTAAGACAGAGTAAATCTCTGTGTCCAATTTGAGGTTATAGAAATAAGTGCCAGCTTTAGTTTAGTTCTTGCTTCTCTCTGCTTTGAGCTTCGCTTTGGTCCGCTTTTCAATGTCAGCCAAGTCCACCTTTTTGCCCAGATGTGAACGGTTGACCTTTTTCAACAGTTCGTTCATTTTGTGGTCGAAAGTGTCAATAGCAGACATGTCCTTGCTGTCGTCTGGCAGAGCACGCCGGTGCGAAGGCCCTGGACCCAGTCCAAGAACACCACGAGTCTACAAATAACCGCTTTTCTTTCGATAACGATGTGATGAACGTACAAAGCATACCTGTCACAGAGTACCACTGAAACGATAAAGCAGATGCACATACAGTAAATACTGTATATACCTTGACGACCATGGCATCAACAACTTCAAACTGATTGGACTGTTTCCCTGCATCTTCTCTGACCTCTTGAAACATGTTGACGACGATGGTAATAAGCATATTAATGAGCAACATTAACTGGACAACAGCAAAGATGAAGAACAACCATGGAGCTACAAAGACATCACGTTTACGAATACAAATTCACTCTGTGCAATAGAGACAGAGAGTAACAAGCTCACCAATGACAGATGCGTCGACGATGTCATCAAAGTTGAATTTCCCCAGAATCAGAGAGAAGGCTTCCTCCAGCACGTACACAAAACTGGAGAATTGCGGTAACTTGCGAGATAAAAGTAGATAAAAGGCGGAGCAGAAGGCCATAAAGAAAATGGCAAAGATGAGTGTAAATGCTGCCAGCTCCTTGGAGGAACGACTCAGTGTATCACCCAGTATACCCATTCTTTTGTTGAATCTCAGTAGCCTGAGCAGCTTCACAGTTGCCAAAAACACCACCAGTCCCAACAAAGTTGTAAAGGTTTGGTCCAACATAGCAGCCAGCTGCAACTTGACATAGTGATTGCCATGTGAGTCGAGAAACTTCTCTTCCAGGTCGTGAAGAGCAAACAGCCGAGCGATGTGAAATCCGAATGCAACGATGGAAAGCACAATAATGCTCAGCTGTACCCAGCTCCAAAACTGTCGCATGTACAGCCTGCATCCCAATTTCTTCAGCTTTCGCATCTCCTCGATTAAGAAGACGACAATGTAAATCAGGTAGACAATTTCGCAGGTGAGCAGGACCAAGGCAAAGCCACCATCGTAGCGATAGAGGCGTAGGGGCTGGAAGCGGTACCATGGCTCCAGTCGGCCAGTTTTCGCCGCTTCCAGCAGCAAGTAACAGGAAGCGAACAGCTTAGTATTGGGATTGTAAAGAGCGAACTCGACGAAAACAGCTCGAGTACGATTGTCCAGCCATCCCTCCGTCTCCAGCTGATCCAGTTGGGCGCTCATATAGCTGGACCATTTCGCAGCCACTTGCCATGTGTTCCAGTAGGGTTCTGGTACCTGCATGGGCAGCACGTAGCCACCTCCGGAATATTCCCCGAGACGGCCATGAGTCGGTAGCCCTTCCAACTCTGACCAACTCCGATAGCTGTACTCTGGTCGTGGATTCACCAGAGTGCCAAGTGGCTGCCAGCCTCGTCCACCCACGACTCCATAGTTCCGTCTGTCTTCAGATAGAATGCCGTCAGCGTTCAAGCAGTCGCTGATCAGACTCTGCATCTTCCCATGAACTGAACACTGGTCTTCTTCTACACAGAAAGAGCCAATAGACCGCCGCAACTGGTATTGTACGTAGTCAGTAAGTGCAAGTGCAAGATATGTTTTCCAGCCAACTAAGTATCTACAGGGCATACACGTACGTACCTTTGCTTCGTATTTGGCGAATGACAGCGTGACCAATGATCCTGGATTGGAAATCGGATATGAAACCAGCCAGGTTTGTGGGACTAAAGGATGAAGCGTACCAGTTTGCCACCAATCCAGGAACCAACACTTTCTTTGCCCAATCGTAAAAATCCTTCGGCTTGTGCACCTAAAATTGTTCTCGCCTTTTACAGTTCCTTTGTCGCAAAAATAAACAAACACAGTAGGTACTTTTGTGAAGTCAAAGTTTCCATTGGCTTTGTAGTTGTGAAGGAAGGTATTTCTGAGGTGATTGGTGAAGACGAAGGACTGTGAATCTGTGCCACTGTACACAATGATCATGGCCACCCAAAGGAAGGCTACATAGCATATCAGCTCTTTCACCATGCCCCACATGCCCTTTTCCTTTTGCCGCTCTCTTCGAAGTTCGCTGAGCTGATCCAACTGAGGAGGCACATAATTCGGCCCCTTGTATTCAGCTAAGATGTACAGTACGTATGTAAACATACAATTTTTGACCTATCTAGCGTGCTTTTTCAAAGTTAGGTAATATCAGTCAACAGCACGCAACTGTGAAATGTTACTTGGGCCAATGGCGTAGGCTTCTCCAGGTTTCAAATCAAGTTGTTCTTCCTCTTCCTCGTCCATCTCTTCTTCTGACATCTTCTTGCAAACACAAGAGCAGAACGCAACCAGCAAAATCACCTGCAGCAAACACACAGATCCAGCGCGGCCAAGAAACAGCCACTGGGCAATGCAATGCAGTGGTGGATTGTGCAGGGAATGCATGGAGAAGACTGCAGGACGTTTTGGCGGGTAAGATTGAGCATTGGTCGACTACAAAACCATGAATTGATATCAGTACCAAGGGGAAAATGAATAAACGGTTGGCCAAAATACAAAAGAAAAACGGTGTTTGTCGAATACAATATCTTAAACGGGAGGTCCGGCTGAAAATCCAATGTACAGGTAGTTTCAGGTTCTAACCTTCAGCGGCTCCGTTATCAGTATGGATACAAAAAGAGCAACGACGACGGAGGTGAGCCACTTCCTCGCTTTCTCATCGCCAAAGTCAATGCCATAGAAGAAGCTGAAGAACGTGGAAGCGACGATGGCCACAATGGCAAGTAGCCAGGCCAAACGACGCCACCACCACGGCAGCAAGAAGTCTGCTCTATTACCGTATGGTTTCTTGCCCTTACGAACCGGAGGCTGTAAAAAATCACTACACTGCCATCAGTCCACCGTTTTCGTTCTCCACCGTACTTTGTAGACCTCTGTATGATATGGACCTACGCAGCGGTCCACGCGCGCCGTAGAAAGTGTGGCGCGCGTGCGTAGACAATTGCGAAAGTAGTGGATCTGGCTTTCCAAATGCTGAAAAGAAATTTTTTTCGCAACTGTCTACGCACGCGCCGTACTTTCTACAGTGTATAGGTCCATATAATACAGAGGTCTACAAAGTAACGGTGGAGAACCTAAACGGCGGACTGATGGTACTCCACAAATATACACGCTTCAGCAGGTGCTACCGTATCGTTTACCACTCTTTGGTTGTTCATTTCCAAGGCTTCCGCAATTCGGGACCGTCGCTTGTGTCTCAGTCGAGCTTGACGGAAAAGGTATACCAACAGCAGTGAGAAGGGAATGGAAATTAAATTCGCCAATATCCCAATGCCAATCTGAATCCAATCCATACAAATATACGCACATGACAATGCATTGTATTCAGACCACAGTTGCAGCCGTGCACATGTGATTTCTCTCACTTGAGCTGTGGAAAGCGCGAGCGGACCCATTTTGTTTGTGTTGGAGCTGGAGGAGTCGGCTAGTGTGCCGTACCACATAGCTGAAGCCAGCATGCAGAGCAGGAGCAGGACAAGACAGCAAGTGACTCGTTGAACTCTGGTGAATTTGCTGTGAAGAGGGCGAACAAAGACAGAGAGCCAGAGATGGTCGTCGACTAGACGAGTGCGCCGTCGCTCGCTGAATTGAGTCCTGAAGTCCTCCAGGTCCATGCGCGTGCTTACTGGCACCATTCGTTCTATCTGAGAAAGCCTTACCATCTCATCTACTGCCACTACTACTGCCACTACACAAGTTTAACGATCACTCATAATTACCTACCCACCAAAAGTTGAGCCAATGGTTGTACGTACATACATACCACTTCGTCTCCCTCGTCAATGGCCAACCACTTTTCCACAATGAATGGATACTTCTTGCCCGAGTGACAATCAAGAACGTAGACTTTGTTAAGGTACCAGCTACGGAAGGCGCCTTTGCCACTGTTGTCGTGCCAAATGCGCAGGTAACTGAGATGGCCCAATGGCTGCTTGGTGGTCATGACAAATGAATCGACTGACCCGTTCCTGAATGGTGTTTTCCCATAGGCCATCGATGACAGTTCTCGGATGGACGTGTCCCCATTTTCGCCGAAAAGGATGAAGGAAACCTTTAAAAAAATTACTTTTACCGTAGTTACCGCGATTATTTTTGCTACGTAGATGCAGTAAGTGCCACCTTGGAGTCAGTGGAACTGCCCCTCTGAAACCCAGTGAAAGTCACAATTTCGTAGATATATTCATCCTCTGGATCATTGTCAGCAAGTGGTAGACTTCCCAGCTTCTCACTATCCTTAATATCTTTCCAGCTGGCCCAAAACATGAATATGAAGTAAGTGAGAAAAATGACGATGAAGGAGATGTAGATGGAGATGTTTTTCATAAAGTCCAAATTGCTAAAAGCAAAATCAAAGTCGATGCTATTGGGGACGACCACCATTCCACCGCTGAACACAGACAAGTGATGACAGTTGCATTGAGCCACCAGCTCAATACTGCGGTTCGTGCCATTGACCACTGATACTCCAGTTACCTTAAAAAAGAGCAAGGAAAATTTTAATATCACCCATGTAATGTACAGTACGTTAAAATGTTCACCACCTGTAAAAATACTGTGTACACATTCCTTACACTGCATCCATCTGATGTCCATCTTCCATTACTAGGGTTCAGATAGTAGCAACCGAGGCTCTGTACTTTCATGAAATAACCGATGGAAGCGTTACGATTAAACACGTAACCACCAGCGTTCACGTGCATACTGCTATTGTCGGCGGCCATTTTGTATTCGGTGTAATTCGGAAGTAGCTCATCCTTGTTGACATAGATCTCGCCAACTCCGACGTACCATCGGCCCATACGATTGCGCACAACATCCGATGGGATCAGCCATTCAAAGGTTTCTGCAAAGACAATCGTGTATTCGATTCTAGAAACGCAATATTGCATTAATACTGCGAAAAGAGTGCCATGAACCTCTTTCAATGATTGCCAGTGTTGATTGATTGTCATAGCTGAGAGTACCATCAGCTGATACAAAATGCCAGCATTCTTGCGACGCCGCCAGCTGCCTATACAGGAAGGCGCCGCACTTCCTATTCAGGTAGCATTCCCGCTTGCATTCATCCAGTGATTGCACTTCCACATTCTCATTATCGTCCGAATAACCCGCGATTGTTGTGTTCTCATACACAGTCACAAGGCGATCTGCAACGTATGTACATGCACAAAGTACTGTATACCTACGCATGCCATTTATTCAGCCAGTGGCACGAAATATTCGAATACCATTGATGTAGTATGGTGGAACTAGAACATGGGCATCGTAATCCCCTGCGCCGGCTCCAGGTGGCCGTCCATATCTGGCGTACAATGCCAGCTGAGTCGAATGATTCACTGAGCTCAAAGGTTGAATGCGAATGATCAATGAGCTGTTCGCTTTCTCCATAGAAATATTGTGAATTTTCATGAACTCGAATGGCGTGAGGCGAGGAAGCGTTATCTCGTATGGCTCTTCAGCTGGATTGTGTCTCAGTTGCAGTTGGATGGGATCCAAGGTGTTGTCCACTGGGATAACTCGACCGTTGATTGGTTCTCTCAACTCAACATCTAATGAACCGCCGGAAAGAAGATGAGAAGAGTCGCGGAAGAGAAAAGAGTTCCTTGAATCGTAAACAGTCTACAACGCGTGAACAGGTACTTAGTATCTGTTACGGTACATACCACCTATGTACGTACGTTACGTAACGCAATCAGGTCAGGACCTACTGTACGGATGCCATCTGCGTTCAAAAGGTACGTACCTATGTACGTACGTTACGTAACGTAGTCCGGTCAGGACCTATGTACGGTTTGCCACCTGCGTTCAAACTTTGGCACTTACTCTTGCGGAAATGATTCTGTCAGGATCACAGGAGCCTTGCAAATATCTGCAAGGAGGTGGAAAGTTTAGGGAGAACCCGTCCATTCTCACATCATTTTGACCCAATTGCTCAGTCACTTGATCCACGGAACCCATCCAAGCCTGCATGCTCAACGTACTAGATTGCAGCTGAAAAATAGATATTGTTCTGAAGGCTAGAATCAGAATCTGCACCGCCAGGTATGCACGCACCACTACATAGAACAAGCAAGACAGCACATACAGGACACTATTATGTAGCTGGCATGGTCACGTTCTTGCTGATACTTTTGCTGATTGGGAGCCGATCAGCTCTTTAGCATGCAGGCCAACATCTTTCTTCAACAGAAGCAGCATTAGGCTGTCTAGCGCATTAGACACGGCATGCGTCTTCAAGAAACCGTTCTACAAAACAGACATCACGAACTTGGTATTGATGACGACATTTCGACATGTACGTACGTAGTACGTACTTACATGCCCAACCCCCACCCCTTGATTGCTTGGACAGTATCAAACAGTTCCCGTAGTTTCATACCATTCGAAGGGAAGCTTCTTGAGCCTTTGCCAGTCCCCATTCCTTGGAAGATTTGAACTCGCTTGGGTACAGTATCCTCCCTGAAAAACAAAAGAATCAGTATCCTATGTAGTATGTAGGAATGAAAATGTACAATTTAAAGGCTGGAGCATAGAGTGCATTGAAGTGGACATGTACTACATATTGGAAGAGGTACTGTACATACTTACCTGACTTTTCCGGTAGTGCAGCTTCGAAGTTCTTTACTGACTGGTCGTAGTAGTAGGAGATGTCAATGTTAAGAGGATGATCGAGGGTGGCCTGAGCGACGAGAAGCAGACGTGACAGTGCATGAATGAGCGCCTGTGCAATCGCGGCTGCTTGAGCTGGATTCAGCGCTTTGACACTGCGTTTGGCGGCGGCGTGCGCTTCATCCGTTAAGCGCCACCACGGCGCTCCACCCTCTCGCATCGGCGCCGGTAGTTCACTGTCACCCACGTCCCTCACTGGACCACCGCTGCCTTGGACGGACGCCAAGTAGTCGGAAAGACGCTGGGACCTGCCGCTCTGCACTTGAACTCCACCTACCAACGCCTCCACTGCCGCTTGTATCAAGTTGCCCAGTTTGAGCACATCCCGAATGCGCAGTGTGCAGCGAAGATCCCTCTTCAGACCTGTGAGCGAAGGTGAAAGAAAGAGCGAACGCTCGCACAATACCGCCTCCTACAATGCAGATAAGAAACGAAGTAAACATCACTAGACATGTGTGCACCAGTGCATTTACAGCAATCAATATGATCGTTACAGCATGTCGACTACAGTACATACTACTTACCGTATTGAGCAGATGCAGAATGTCCGGATGTTCCAGTTGAGTGGAATATTGGGATAGGACTAGCTGGTGCAATGCGTCCACAAAGTTAGCATTCATCGTTGCTTGAGCGTCTGCGATGACGTCAATCTGTGCGCGAAGCTGATGGCGACAGGACTGATAAGCAGCACTGGGCAGCAACGTCACGTCCTCCGGCGCCAAATTATCGCATGCCTCAGGCGTCATGGGAATCAGAATGCGCTTGAGCGTCTTCAAGCTTTCTTTCACTTCTGCGCTGTTCGCCACCATTGGATCCAGTCCAGGCAGATACATGACGAGATCAGAGCTGTCGGAGACGAAAACGTGGCTGGGATCAACCAACATCACTCCGCCACTGGATATCTGAACTGGAATTACTCTACCACTGCCGGCGGAAATAAATTTTACTGCGACTGTGTCAGAGAAGAGATCTATGGAAGCCACTGGAAAGTCATCGCCGCCATCCACAATCAGGGTCCCAGCCACTTCATCGCTGAAAACCACACACGCTACGTACCGCACACATTCTCTACAAGCAACTCTTATCGGCTGACAACGCCAGTGCTGAGCTAACCTTGGTATTATGGGCAAGCTGCGATTGGAATATTCCTTCGCGGAGATTCCCTGAAGAATCAGGTTTCGAGCGGCTGTACTCATGAGAGAAAGCGCCTGCTGCTTGATCTCAAAGCTCATAGAGTTGTAAACTTGAGACTGGACAGTTGGATTCAGTTGAGATAGAGCACTGATTTGGGCGGTTGGGCTCAATGCCGCAAAAATGCTCAGGTATCGCTTGTCTGAGTCGCTGAACATGGATAGAGCCTCCAGCTGCAACTTGTCTTCCAGAGAGTATATGAAAGTCAACCTGGCGTTAGGCTTCATGGTATGCAGGTCCACAGTTTTACCATCTCCTACAGACGAGAATACAATACACTTTTATCCCATAGTAATTACGTATCATACGTACATACAATGCACCCCTTTGTACGGTAACGTACAGCGCAACGTATACGTAGGCAAGTACACACTACCCAAGCATGCATACAGAGCGCGTACCGCACACACATTCACACGTAAAGTCAGGTATAGTAACGCAATGGGTCATGCATACCCAAATGTAGTGGTCCTGAGTTGAGAGGCTTATCGGTGTTTAACTCCTGATCCTTGAGTGCTGCTTGCGTAAGGCCATCAACCCTGAATATAGTTTGGTCGAAAGCAAACGAACCAGCTGGATTGCCCAGGCTGAGGACACCCAAAACTGGCGGTGTAGCTGCTACTGGTGCTTCACGTGGCAGCATCTTTCCTTCTGCAATCACTTGTACATAATGTAGATGAACAACGCCATTCCAACCGCTTTGTTTTGCATTTCACAGTACAACTTTGCGCGTACCAAAATTGTTCTTTTGAGCACTGTTCACGCTTTGTAGTTCCAGAGCGACCGCGCCTGAAGAATGGACAACATCATTATACCAATAGCTGAGTATGTTTTAGAGAAACAACCTTTGAATCCAGATGCAAGAACCAGTGGAGATCTTCCAATGTCAGAGATCTGACCAAAGCTCAGCGATCCATTGATGGCTGAAAGAGATGTCAGAACCATCCTCACTTAATGATGCTCCTGTGTGGTACTGTCTGTAACTGTGTTCAGTCTGAGGTGCAACGTGAACTGACTTACTGAGCGACGCTGGCAGAGAAGTTGGAGACTGCAGAGTTCCATGTGGAAGTGGAGGAAAGGAGACGAAGGATGCGCTGCCAGTCGAAGGAGATGGGACACTCTGCTCCTGCAGCACATTGAAGAGCAACTGGTGATTCATCAATCCGCGAAAGCCAGCAATCGACAGTCGCCCAACACTCGACTGAGCTGCAACAAGTTTGACGGAAATCAGCGAAATAGCAAACGTAGCGACGACAGTGATTGTCGACACAAGCCATAATATATCTCATGCTGATTTAGTGATTTGTTTCTCAGCTCACTTTGATCGAAGGACTGCGGGGACGGGAGGCCAGCTGAAAGAAAATAACAAATAATAAACAAACATAACCAGTTTTTTTCGTGCGATAACGTGGTGCGAAAGTAGTAAGGAAGGTCCTACTGTACATAGAATGAATACTATTCGGAATAGATTTACAATCCCACTGTTTGCGCAGTGGCTCCTATTCCAGAGGGATATGCCGCGATCAATAAAATTTTTGGGACGGAAAATCACGAATAGACGTCGTAATTAGCTGCCCAAATTTGATTGGTCCAAAAACTCTGCCCCTACAGTAGCTAGGGTATGCAGTGAAATTTGGGATTCCGCCACAACTTTGTCCGCAGGCATACCCCGGGGTTCTCGTACCGTTCAGTGCTGCCACATGAGCGCTATTGTTGATCAAGTGTGACAAGAGCAGTTCTTCAATCTAAAACCAAAGTAACAAAAGCTGCAAAACAATCACATACAATACACCTTTTAACTACCATACCTACATACCTGTGTGGCCGTCAGGACATCCACTGATGTTACTGCTGAGTTTGTGTCAGTCGGCTGAGGTGTGTATACGTTGAACACTTCGACATTGGAACAGCAAGAAAACATGCTAGCCGGTGACACACCCACCGGATACCACGCTTTCATGTCCGCTAGCATCTGTGCCATATCGAGCGATGTAAAACCGAGGGTCTTGCGGCTTATATCTAAATCAGGCAGGTACCTTACATAGGTACAGACACTAAAAAAACAGTAGCATGTGCCTGGAACTGGAGACGAGCAGCACACAGACGTTTTCGGTTATGACGAACAGGCTTATTAGGCAGTCCCAATCCCAAACCTTTGAACTTAGGCAGACTATCTGGGTTAATGTTTCCAAATTGATCGATCAAATTGAATGGTTTAGGTGGCATCGTGTTCAGTGTGGAAGTTGGTAGAGACGCAGTGGTTGCGAAATGATCTTGAAATGAGTTGATGGCAGAGAATCCCAGAGTGATATCGCCAGTGCTTCCAATCAACTCCATCACATCAGCCAAGTCAGTGTTGGACGGAGGAGAGGACACCTAGCACACAATGTTCAAGTATAGGAAACGTCTACCGCTGTTTTTTTACACACACAGGATGATGTAGAAAAATATGGTATGATCTCACTATACTGGTACAGTCGGTAGGTACCATAAGTGTGTCTCACCGTTACAGTGCCTGCAGTCACAGTTGTCATTCCTCCAAGTGGATCCGAAACATCAGCAAAAATTGTATGTGATCCAGGTGCCAGTGCAACTGAGGCAGTAGCGAAGTCGAAGCTTTGGTAAAAGTATTTCTTCTCACCCGCAACCAGTTCTAAATATTTTAATGATGTTTGCACACCTAATATAGTCCCCAGTGAAAACTGTTCCGTCACACGCCTACCGTAGAATTCGTATGTTCTGATAGTGCCATCGTCCACATCTGTCCATCCAGCACAGCTAACGGTATGCTTGCCATGCATATACTGTCCATTGTTCTCGGTGCTCACAATACAGCTTCCACTCGTGGGAAGCTTATTAGGCTAAAACAAGAACCCCATTGTGACAGAGATAACGATATTAGAGCCAATGGCACTATGCCACTTGCTACTCACTCACTTGAATAATCGCAGCTGCAGTCGCAAAGGATATGCCATCTCTGCTCATCTTGTGAACCAGTTTGAACCTTTGCGTATCAGTCACTCCATCCCAGAACTTTGCCTTTATCAACAGCCTTCTTCCGTAACCATCCGCAACTAAAGTGTAGTACGAAACTGGTTACTTATGTACTACATATGTACTACTACACCAGTGGAGAAGTGCTCCTAAGGAGCACGAAGGAAGTAAGCGAGAGGCTCACTAGCCTGCAGATGCTTATGGGGTTGACGGCGCAGAAACCAGAAGGTTCCAACCGCCCATCACTGCCGAAACTTGCTACCCCTCCGAGTTGACAGCCTCTCGCACAATCTGCTGCTGTCTGACTGGTGCGGGCATACTTTTGCCCATTCCTAATCATGGCAAACAAAACTCTTCAATGACCTTTGTTGCCTCTCGCCTGCTTCTGTATGCCTGATCCATGCAGCGTTATGAATAAGTATGTGCATATGTATTGTACATATGTTTATTCTTTCTCGCATGTGCATTCGCATGTTGTACGTACCCATTCAATAATGGCCTCCAATGTGACCAGCCGTTTCACAAGTTTCTTGCCAAATAGAAGGTGAGAGGTCCACCAGGGTTCGATCTTCTCGATTCAAAATATCGGCTTTGGAATCAAGTTTCAGCTGAAGTTATCACTTGCTGTTGTTCAGGATAAACAGCTGTAAGCTATATAAGCTATATGACATGAAATCTTTACAGGTATCTAAGTATGTATGTTCTACTCTTGAGGAAACATCACATTTTTTTGAACTAATGCTCAAGGTTTTTTTGTTGCAACATATTATGTACCAGCATCTACATGTTTACATACATATAATTACCTAGTTAAGATGACCAAATATTATGGTTTGGATCCAGCGTTTTGCATATGATCAGGCATACAGAAGCAGGCGAGAGGCAACAAAGGTCATTGAAGAGTTTTGTTTGCCATGATTAGGAATGGGCAAAAGTATGCCCGCACCAGTCAGACAGCAGCAGATTGTGCGAGAGGCTGTCAACTCGGAGGGGTAGCAAGTTTCGGCAGTGATGGGCGGTTGGAACCTTCTGGTTTCTGCGCCGTCAACCCCATAAGCATCTGCAGGCTAGTGAGCCTCTCGCTTACTTCCTTCGTGCTCCTTAGGAGCACTTCTCCACTGGTTCCTGCCACGTCTACTTGAAATGTGAGAAGCATATAGGATACAAGCATGTCAAAATTGTTCCCAATCGATACATCTTGTTTTAACACATGCATACAAATCTTTTAAAAACTGAGCTCGAGTTGACGAGATGTGCTAACAGAACCTCGAGATACATTATATACGAAATTAGGGGATATATGTACCTACATGGGACATTTTTATGTTTTGAGAGGAATTGAGCCTTATGTGAATGTGCATTACAAATGCATACAAATCTTTGAAAAACCGAGCTCGAGTTGACGAGATGTGCTAGTGGAACCTCGAGATACATCATACATTACATGGAACATTTTTTATGTTTTTGAGAGGAGATTGAGTGTGTGAATGTGCATAACACATGCAATGCAATTCTTTAAAGGGCAGATGCGGCAAAGATTTGCCCATAGTGAAGGCGAGGATCGATTTTTCAAATTTCCTTCAGTGAACCTATGCAGTTTTACATGCTTAATCGATCCCACCCCATGTCTCAACGCGATTTTTCCTCATCGCAGAGAAACCCGACTTGTAAAGGGTGTTTCACAACGTTTTCACGCAATTTATTGCGAAGCGCCCTTTACAAGTGGGGTTTCTCTGCGAGGAGGCAAAATCGCGTCAAGACAGGGGGGTTGAATCGATTCAGCATGTAAAACTGCATACTTTTGTTTTATTTTGTGCCTATGTGAATATATTAGAACTATGTGAATCAGGCATATTGGGTACAAGCATGTAGAAATTATTCCAGACTGATAGATCGTGCAAAGACGAATTGAATGGTATGTCACATGCCTACAAATCGCCAAACTGAAGAATATAACACCTTTTTGCGACTTTCGATCAATGTGAATGCATTTTTTACTATGTGAATCAGGCATGAGCATGTCGCAGTGGGCAGCAATCGATAGATCTTTTGAAGATGAATCGAATGGTATCCCATATGCCTACATTTAGCTAATTTTTGTTTTCTTTTATAATTATGTATGTTACATGAATAACTAGAAACTATGTGAATCAGGCATATTGGAAACGAGCATGTAGAAATTGTTTCCAATCGATAGATCTTGCTTAGACGAATCTAATGGTATGTCACAAGCCTACAAGTCGTCAACTTTGGGAAAAATAGCACTTTTTTGCGACTTTCGTCTATGTGAATGCATTTTTTACTATGTGAATCAGGCATAAGCATGTCGCAGTGGCGAGCAATCGATAGATCTTTTGAGGACGAATCGAATGGTATGCTATATGTGGCCTCAACAATGCAGAAGGCATTCTTTTCACCTGTCTGTCAGCGCCTTAAGTATTTCTAGAGCCAGAAATAATAACGGCCAACTTTGACAGCTCATAACTCGAGAATGAAAGCGAACTTCAAAAATCTAAAAAAATTCGTATCGAGAGTAGAGTGAGATCTATCTTTTGGTATACCTATCAGTCAGATCTGAAAAAAATCCAGGGAGGAGTATGCTGGCTAACTTTGCAACTATTTTTACCACAAAATCGCAATTTTAAGGGTGTCAGAGGCCTTAAACGCAAAAAGTGCTCGGACCACTTTCCCAAGATCTTTACATTTCCCATCTTTTAAAAAAAAACCGAGCTCGATCCCACGACTCTTTGAAAAGTTACGGTGGGAACAGTTTTTCAGTACATAAGCTGTCCACACCTTTCAAAAATAGGGTTTTCGCCAGTAGCGCCCTAACCAGTGGGCCGATGGAGCTGAAATTTTGCCAGCAGATACGTACCCATAGGGGGCATCTTCACGCAAAATTTCAGCTCAATCCGCCTCTTGGCTCGGGAGTTATGAACAAATGTGTGTTTTTATTTCTGTCACTCCTATTTACACATGACTAAGTAAGGTGGGACGCGGCGGAGCCTCGTTCGTGAGCCTCTCGAGGTTCCGCTATCGCGTCTACCTTGATACATACTACCTACATATGTACTACATACCAAATACATACAGGGATACTGTGGGGGTAAACCCAAGCCCCAGGCCATCTAAGCTTCTTTTGAGCTTGTTGTTTCATCGATTGATATATTATATTCGTCTCAATCGGTCCATTGGTTGCTGAGATATGCAGCCCTGACCCTGAGCCCCTGAAACCCGTAGGTGACGGGATTTTCCCATAGCCGGTTTTACCCCATAACAGTACAGTACGCTACGCTACATACCTTGGGCGAGATCGTCCGAGAATGGGAGATTAGTGAAGACGTTTGGCGACATTTCCTTCTCAATCGTCCAATTGCTTTGGGTGAGCTCTCCACTAACGCAAGAATCGCATTTCACAAGCACAAGGGTGTCAAAATTGCGGACCATTCTGATAGCATCAGCAGATAATCCACACTTCTCCGGCTCATCGCATCTACAAACGCCGCACAATATGAAGAAAAATTTGTACCACTGTACATCACGTAGTCCATCCACAGCCAAAGCAACAGCGAAGCATGCACGTACGTGATTGTGAGCAGTGGCAGTCTACCATCCTCCACATGCACAATGATAGATGCCAGACTTTCCAATTCGGTGTTTACGCCGTCCACCGCATAAGTTTTTCGAATCTTCACTCCAAATTCGTACGTCCTATATGGATTCAGTAGAGAACCCCTCAAGGCAACTTTCACCCTGTTCTCCAACTTTGAATCCACTGCTGGATCCCCTTGGAAATCGCAGTCCCAGGTATTATTAGTTGAAGCAAAGATGGAGGTGGCAGGCGCCGTTTCGTTCTCATTCCAACTTCTGCAGGCCCATTGGATGGAGTCAAATTTCTTCATATCTCCCGACTTCACGTTGGGATCTATCGACCATCGCTCTGGCTGAAGTTCCAGGTACTCTGCGTCATCAGTTCCAACGGTGAGCTCGCTGGCCACAGATTCCACCATCTTAGCCGTCAGCTGGCTGGGAATTACTACAAACCAAGTAGTTTCCGCGTTTTTTACTGTGGGATCCCTGTCCATCTCTACTTCCCATGTTGCTCTGTGCAGTCCTAGCTCCATTGATCTGGGCGGCAGAACCAATCTGGGTCCCTCAGTGTGTATATCCAGATCAGTCAAGTTCACAGTGTGCAGAGAGGTGAACTGATTGGCGTGCATGCGCTCCACTTTCCACCTCTTCAGCCGCAGCCTTCTGGTGTCTGAACAGTTTAGAGTGACGCTGGCTCTGAGCCGAATATCACTGCCTCGGGGATGGCACATCCCTGGAGTCGCGGTGCAGTCCAAATCCTTCGCCTTCGCTGGCACTGCCTGTCTATGCAGAATGTCCACGATCGGTTTGAAACATGTGGTCGCCTCCACGGTAACAGTGAGCGCTGGTGAATTGCGAGTGGACACCAGATTATTCATGGATGCGGTGATTTCGAAGGTGCCAGTGGCGGCGAAGGAATGCTTCAACTCCATTCCGTCATACACATCGGTGCTTAGCGCTGGAGCACTGTCGTTATAGGCTGACCAGAGGAGACAGGGTGTTTGCGGTCCCCAAACTGTGCCTGCAGTTCCATCTCCGAACTCGACGGAGAGACAAGTGTAGCTGGACAATGCTCCAAGCACAGCTCTTAGAAGGACGGATGTGGATTCGTAGTGCTTTGGCGTCTGCTCTGGGAAACGCAGCTCCAGAAACACTGTAGGCAACAGTGGCGAAGCATGCAGTCGCACGCTGTTGCTAACGTTCCAGCCTGACTGTCGTTCCGTGATGGTAATGTTCCAGAAACCCATAGTCAGATTCTTGATCTCAAATTCGGTCATGTCCGCGAAGAAAAGCGTAAACGACTCGCCTTGGTCATTGGTGGCTGTGGCCGTGTGGTTGACCGCGCTTCCTGCACAAGAACAAATGGCCATGCACATGAACGGCAACGTTTCGGGCTGTTCATAGTAGTTCGTAGTGTAAATGAACTCTTGTTTACCGCTAGCGTAGATAATGCTGAAGCGAACTGCATGTTCTGCTATCACCAAGTTCAGGGTGCTGACAACATCTCGCATGTCTGTCGGATCTGCATTGTATGGAAACTTGACTCCGATACTCATATCGGATGGTGGTGTCGATATGATGATCTAAATTATGTCTCACTTCAACGAGCGGATCGCTGCAGCATCGAGCAGGTGCACTCTTATATTTTTTCTGCATATGTACACGTACAGTATATCATACAGTATTTTTTCCAGGCATGACATAGGACTTTTCGCTCATGCCGTCGGAGACATCGAGGTCCACGCGATAAGTACCATCCATCTCAAATATTTGGAACAAAATTGAAGTGTTCTCCGTTCGTTCAATGACGCCACTGGCTCCTGTGAACGTCCATTTGTAGCTCAATAGGTTTGGCCCTGAAAACAACCTGACAATGTGGTTCTAATGAGAAAGGATGTACCTACCTACGTACACAAGTATGTTTGTACGCATACATGCATGTGTACCGCGAGCGTCAGTATGACGTGTAATACATACCGTACATGTTTCGTTGTATGGTGGGAGGACGGTGAAATTGAGGGTCATGTTGCTCTGAGCGACAGTATCGTGGCTGATGAAGATGACATCATCAAGCTTTTCTCGCACTGTCACCACATGACTGAATGTGTGCGGATCGCTTGACAGCAGCGATTTGATGGTAACGTTGACAGCGCCGATATCAGCAATTCCGGCCATTCTCAAGGGACTTTGATTTGAACCCGGCAAGGAATTTGTTGTGCTTGTGTCATTGGCTTCAGCAGTGTAGAGAAATGGCGACAATACTATAAAAAGCAAATTCGTCAAACGTACTGAACGTAGTACGTACGCCCATCGTAGACATGCAGCATGTCACTGTTTCTTGTCAGGGCCGCACGGTGTAACATCATGGTATGTTAGTACATAGTACTTGATCGCTGGCAGATGAATTGACGAGATCCAGTACCGGACGGCACGATGTTACCGTTGATGTCCAAGTAGTCATTGCTGGGACCGATCCAAATTTCACTGCAAAATGGTGGGAAAAAATCGAACAATTATGCCCTCGGCCGGCTGCTAAGACGCATGTACATCCATGCCTACCTACATACTGTACGTACCCCAAAGATTGTCTATTCCTGAATTCCTCCAACTGTGCCAAGTCTCCATTGTCAGCAAGAGACGCCATCTTACTGGAACAAGCGGAAGTGGCAGAAAGAAAGGTATCCGCAATGGCGGTGATCTGGTACTCTTTGGCATTGATCTGAGTCCATTGCCCACTACAGTGAGCAGCACCTGCAAAATACGTATCCGCACAACGCCCCGACCCGTACATGTAGAACTTTTATACTATAACAATCCAGCGAGACTGTGCTGTCATACTGCTTCCATTATATGTAGCGGTAATATAAAAATCAGATGGGGCAGATTCCAAGATTGTGTTGCCATCAACTGCTTGTTTGTCAAACATCAGGGCTGCAGGATTCAGACCGTTGTAGGGAAAGTAAATTGACTCCACTTGCAGCTGTTGCACTTGGCACAGGGAAATAACCTACATACGTAGCAGAGCATCACTCGACCTGACGTACAACTCCAAAAATTGTACATATGTACGGAGTAATACGTAGTAATATTATATGTTGCCCATACAGGTAGAGTCAGATCTACGGATCCCAAGTGGTTGTAGGCGACCACTTTTACAAGAGCTGTAGGATTAAGCTGAGTGGTTTGTCCAGTAAGCAGACCAGTAGAACTGTCGTTCTCATTGAGCACATTGTCGATAAGCAGGCGAAACTTCACGTCCATAACTACAAACAAACCCCGCATGCACAGTGTACAGTATTGTGGGCGGGGAGATTCCACATTACACGTACATACACTACATACGAGGGGTTATAGACGGGGGATTCGGGTCAAATGGCACTGATAGGGGGACAATATGGCTAATCTGACTCCATTACAGAAGGCGCACTCTCCATACACTATGTACATGCAATTACTCTACAATAAAACCCAAGACAGCAGCACACACCGCAGAAGATACGAAAGGTTTACTCAGCACGCGACGAGCCGGCAAGTCGGAAAGATGAAACACTGCCCAACTAACACACTCTAGCACACTACACCCACGCACACAGCGCACACGCTACAATGTCAAAACGTGGCACGACACACCCTACGAACTCAATGCAAATTCACATATCGTAATAAATAGGGGTGCTAGACTCTAAATACTAGTATAGTACGACGTACGTAAATCGCCACGCGACAAGTATGCATACTTTTGTACTCGTAGCACGTACAAAGTACGTACAATTTAGTAGCGTTGGTAATACGGGCTTTTACTTGGATGGTAAGTGGACGTAACATTGACACTGAAGGGTCGGTCAATGGCAACAACAGTGGGACGCACAAAGGAAATTGAGGTTGGCGCTTGGTTGACCGTCATCTAGAACAAAGACTCCACGTGTATCCGTATTTTGTACGTAGTCGTTCAGACTGAGCATGCGCTGAGAAAGTAATGCCATGCTTACCACTGACACGTTTGACTGAAAGAAAGAACCAAAAACATTGCTGAAATGGACATCAATGCCATAGATTCCGACCACCCCAGGAGCCGTCAAATTGTGCTGCGACGAGGTCAGACTCGTCGTGGAACCGTCGACCACATATGACAAATTGCTCAATGAACAACCTGTAGCAAGACAGCACCAGCACAACGTATGCAGGCAAGTTTAATGTTTTAACCAATGAGCAAGCCTGCGGTGAGGGCTGCAGTGGCCAGGCCGCAAGCGCAACTCCTTTACCTGACATAACAGACGTGTCCCCAAAAATCTACGCATGCAGTCGTACAACTCAAAATAGGCGCAGAGGCACGCCCGCAATGTACGTAGAATAAGGGGTTTACAATACGTCTGGTTCGTAGGTCACCAAGCAGCAGAAGTGAAATGACAACCTTTTCCAACTCGTACACGAACGCACACAAAAAAATGCAAATTCACTGAAGGGGTGACAGGGTCAGAAATACACCGAGCTCATTAGCAAACCAAACAGGGACCAGGCGTACACATTGCAGTACAACACCGCATCCCCACCACAAAATCCTCCTCACTCCGGTGATGCTTTGTTTACTTTGATTGAGGTCTGGTGAGAGTAGTGGTCCAAACTGGAGACTCTGTATCTCTCCAGGAAGCGCAGTGAAGTTGGATGGTGCCACTTCAAAGTCGTTTGACCCGTGGATCCCGTACACTGTGACGAGCTCCTGTGTGATGGTCGAATTGTTCTGCAGTGCTTCCACAGCTACCAAATGCGGTCCACCAGGCGGAAACTGATAGTCAAGAAAGCCGTAGCTGCTGTTGTTTATAGTATCCAGTGTTGCATTCACTTCGTATGTCTCATTGATGTTGGAGCCATTAAGTTCGATTGCGACGACATAGTTCTCAATTGTTTCTAAACAGTTGACTATGCATGAACGTGACCTGACCATCGACAAAAAGAGAAATTTGCATTGCTACCTGATGTGTTCAAGTGCAGACGAGTATTTGCTGTGGCAGCTGTGAGATGGCCACAAGCTGTAACTACAGCTCTGACGTCTGAGACGGGCCCAGTGAGGTTGGTTATTGTCGTCGTTAATTCAACTGTCGTATCTCCGGCCGTGGCTTCATGATGACATATGGCAATCAACATTAGCTAAAAGCAATAACAGAAAAAAGTATTGCTGTACCAGCTAACCTATAACTGTTGGCATCGGCACGCGATGTATACTACATACAGAGCATTAGGTACGTGTGCGGTACACACACAATCACATTACACATACGTATGTTTATGTTTACGATTGCAATCGTCAGCATGACTGAGGACTTGAGGAGACTTCACATCAAAGCAGGGGTTTTCTGAACCGCCTTCGTCAGGAGATATTGAGTGTACTGTATGCTACATTACGTACAATGTACACGTTTCATATCATTGGGTATGTCATGTGTATGCACACAGTATTGTTGTGAAGTTAGTATGCGTTGATCTGAACGGATGTATAGTTTGATGTCCAGAAGGACGTGGAGTACACTGGATACTGTATCCAAGGAGTCGCCATGGAGTCCACGCGTGATGATGGCAATGGGGTCAACAAGAAGCCTTTGTCTCGCTTCTGATTGCATGGCATATTATTCTACATTTCGGAGCCGAAGCAGGCGGAAGCTTAACCGCATATGTACCTAAATATGTACCTACCTACTGTAATATTTTCTGCATACCAAATTATGTACCCTTATGCAACGTTGTCGGGCGCACAAGCGTTGGTGTGCTTTACTGCTTGCATGTACGTACAGTACGTACGTACATAATTTCGTTGACGAAGGAGGGTTTTCTCAAAGTCGAGTGAAAAGGTTATTTTCGGAAGTGCAAGGCACCTGGAAAATGCCTTCACTAATTGCATATGGTAGCAGTATGTACATGTACATATTTGACCGCCCACGGAGGAGTTGTACGATAGGTAGCCGCTCACAGCAGTTGTTGTTTGTTGAGAAAGCTGCAGAGAAGCCTTCTTCGAGCTAATGAAATAGAAAAGTTTAGCTCACCAATCAATAGATTGCGTGGGCTAGTCAAGACCATGCGACACGATCTCATTACAAAGTAAAACGACTTTTTGTCTTGTTTTATCGGTTTCCAGCATGCAATAGAGGATAACAGAACACACATCCAAGCCCTGTCATGTACCGTACATACTATGTGTATGTATGAACCAGCACAGCATTTTATTCATTTATTTCTCTCTGTCATTGCCTCGAGATCCCGTACAGAAACAGAACCACCAACCATGACATAAAATTACGCTGCTATATAATCGGGCACAAGCGTCTGCAGGCTGTATTCTAGGAGATTCCATTCCACTCTTCTGCATGATGATTATCGTAAAACGTAAAACAGCTTGCAACACTACGTACCTTATGTATGGGATGGTGAAGAGTGTTGTCAAAGTCTTCAGTCGTTTACAATGGGAGTAGCTGGAGTTCGAAGTTGATGCCACTCTGAAATATGACGATCCCCGCATGAAACTGGCACGAAGCAAAATATACTTTAGTACCTTACGTAGTGATGGCCTCACCTGCGTACTGTCGACGAGGGTTTTTCCAGACTTTTTCGAAGTGTTCCCGAGCAGTAGCATCTTTTTCCGCCGGTCCTATTGACACAACACCCATGACTTCATTGCGAACCACTCTATCCCAATCCAGTACGTGAAACTCCCAGCTCAAACTTTGTTCCAAGTCGCTAACGGAGGAAGGAAGGTCAAAACAGAAGGACTGCAATACAACCACAGAGCAGAGCATGCATATCCGTCCAGTTGATAGTAAAACGAACGCGTCTTTTCTGTTAAAGCGCCCTGTACGCTAATGAGTCGTGATTCGGCCCCCACGCGGAAACGACAGACACATCGCGCGACTGTTCAAAACGTGGGAATAACGATTCTTCGCAATGGAACGGCAACAAAAACACACAGCAGACGCGGTTTTTGTTTCTTGTCGCGTGGAGGCCGAACCACGACTCATTACAGCGAAGGGCGCTTTACTTCGTTGTAGACAGGGCACAGCGTCCGCTTCTTCACGTGAGTCTTTTTCTTCGCCACTTTCTGACCATTAATTTTCATGTACACTTTGACGTATGGATCTGTTATTCAAGTCACAAAAGCTGTATTATCGGTGCCCAGTAGGTATTAGATTAGATAGCTACCGCACATTGTATCGAATTGAGTACATAGTACAGTAGCAAGTATACGTACAGTACATACATACGATACCTGCCAGACCAGTGATGTCAAATTTTGGCAAATTCTTAGCCTTGATAATGACGACGGTTGCTTTTCTGGAATTTGGTTGGAATGATAGTGAGACTAACAGCTCACCACGATTCTCGGAGTTTTGAAACTGTAAAAAAATGACAGGACTGCATCTTTGCTTTGCATATGAGATGTGCACTTGTACCGTACTTTGAGTGAGCGATTGATGAGCTCCATGGACTTGTTGGCTTCGTTGTAAGAATCGCTGAGGTTCACCGTACTCAGAGGACATATGACTTCACCTAGCACTTCATCACGAGAATAGCGGTCGAACGCCACCACAGCAAAATGAAGGGTTGTGCCTTTAACAGATTAATTACATTCTGTGTAAACGTAAAAGAAAAAGTAGCTCATGCACATTTTTCTTGCTGTACGTGCTTACTTTGTAGTTGATTGAAGGAAAGTCCATAAAAGGTGAACTCTTCATCGTACTCAGGGCAGGAGGAGTTACGAACTACCCTGGTTTTTACCTTGTGCTAAAAAGTATGTAGGCTACTTTGTTTCTCTTGGGGTACCGTACATTGCTAATACACTGAGTTCCAGTTTGATTACTTGCTTCTCGGGAAGTAACTGCAACTTGACGTAAGGATCCAGAGATGGTTGGTCCGGAGACGACGCCAATCCGGTCACGTTCAGAACCGTTACCTGAATAGAGAGATGAAGAGATAAACAAAGTGTACGTGTGGCCGACGGACGGACAATAGCCGAATTCCATTCTCATGTAGATAACATACCTGCAGGGCATTTTTGTCGAAGTTGTATTTCAACTTAAAGTTAAGTATTCCTTTTTGTTTCTTTTCCAGTCCAATGTGGTCGGTGACGGAGGTGGTGGAGGAGGCGCTCATTTCGCCAGCGCTTTTGTCGCATACATTTGCGATATTGTTGTTTGCGCATTTGCTCAGATCTGGCACCATTTCCCATCCGGGCTCCGCTGGCGTTTCCGGACTTTGCCCTGGACTGGGCGATTTCTTTAGTCCACCGGGACCTGCCGCTGTCTTGAAACTGATCACTGGACGTACATCTTTCGGTAGCATGAACCGCTGAAGTTGACCTCCTCCAGCCTTTTGTCTGGCTTCCGCCTGTCGCGACTTCCGACGAAGAAGCAGACACACTGACACCATTGCCAGCACCACAAAGAACCCGCTCCCCAAACATAAAGCCACCACCCATGGCATCGATCCTACAATACAACAAAACTAACAGACCGGTTACCGTACCCCTTGGCATCAACACCGGACCAGTGCTAATATGTACGTGGAGAAAGTAAACAATAGTTTTCCTGCTTCATTACTTGTGGCCGGGTCCGGTGGTGTTTTCATGGTCCTCGGCTTTTCTCTGTTGCAAGCAGCCTTCGCCGCACAGCGGCAAAGAGTGAAACTAAGGAAGTAGGAAGGGAGAAGAGCTTCTGTTTGTGCGGTCGACTGGAATAGTAGCAGCCTCAGCCCGCCTCCTCCAACTGTACCATGCTGCTTCTACTCTATATGGCGTTGGCTGACGTCAAAGAATCCAATATCTAGCTAACTATGTATACGTACGTACGTATTAAACATATACTACATACATACATACAATAGGGAGGGTTCGTCCGAGCGAAAGCGGTTGGAGAGGCCTGTGGTGATTCGTTGCGAAGGGGAAAAGGCAAACTAATCAATACATGAGAAGAGAACTGCTACGGAGTCGGCACCGGGCACAGACAGCCGCGGCTCAGCTTTTTAGAGGCTAGCTTTTCACCGAGGAGCTTCCTTCTGTTGTCTAAACACTGATTATGTAATCCGATCATCTATCGCCATTAGGATTTCTGCCTGCTTGAAAGCAGCCCCAAGCTTAAAAAGGAAGCCCAACGCGAAAGACATGGACATGATGCGCTCGCGCTCGTTCCCTGCAATCACCGACTTGTCGAACAAAAGGGAGCAAAAGCAATTTCAGAAGGATGTGCGAGGGAAGGGAACATACTTGCAAAGCTTCTGCTTGCCGCCTTACCAAAACACCCTATTGCCACAAACGACGACAAATCTTTAAGCACATGGAGAATCGCTGCGCATTGATAACAAAACATAATGAACGACCATAAATAAGTGCACTTGAGGTTAAGAAAAGTGGCGCAGGTTGACACCTCTTGCAGGTGGAGAGATTTTGGACAAATGAAAGGCTCTACATAGTCTACAAGCGAAGGTTTGAAATCTCGATCACCTCTATTCGTGCAGAACCCCAAGCATACGCAAGCGCATGTCCTGTTTTGCACAGCATATCCTCCTATGCGAAGCCGCGTCGCGTGGGTAAAACCAGCTTCGTTGCTTGACTGCGTCCAACATGGAGCAAAATTTTCGGAAGCCTTCTTTGGAAGCCTTCGTCAACTAACCCCAGTATATTGACCTCATTTGTGCCCTAACTATAAAACACGTGTTTTTGACCTAAAAATTTGCGTTGGCGTAGACTACCTGTCAAAAACAAAAAATGTCCCATGCGTAGTCCGCGCCCCAATGGACAGCCTCACTGGAGCAAGCGTAAGACATTCATCCTGAACCATAGACGTCGAGTCATTCAGATAAATGTCGAATGATTTTAGTTGTGAACGCGAAGACTGATGGTGCTCAACTACAGTTTACAGGCATCGACCACCATGGTTTCGATCAATATATTATTTTCCATTGAATGAAGTTAAATGTCTGAACCGTAGAAAAAACAAATGGTGTGGATTCCAGGTTCGGCATAGGTTCTGGTTCCAATCTTTGTCCAACGCTCAGGTCCAGCGAAGACGTGGTCCATCGTTTTCATATCTGTTGTTTTCTTACTTTGTGCGTAATTTGCAAATGTTGTATAAAATTATAGGCGCGTTACCGTAGTTTCTTCAAATTTTGATAAGCAGGTACCGCTGGTGAACGAACGGCAAATAGACCTTATTTTATCTGATTTGCTGGAAAAAAATTTTTGGAATGGTTCTTAGTGCGAAACTTTGCTGAAATTTGTGTACTGAGGAAGAGGAAAGTGAATGGTATCCAGGACGAGGAAGAAGGAGATGCAGATCGCAGCAGTGGACACACCAGAATCACCTGAAAATTGGCCGTCTCAAGTCCAGGTAAGCTTTTCAGATCGACTCTGACTTGCACAAAGTGGTCCTCGCGTGTATGTACAGTGATTTGGTGCTTGATTTTTGCAGGCGTGAATGCCGCATGAACGGGTTGAGCGAGGCTGTGATTATCTGCAAAGGCAATCTAGCAGATCCGGGCTTCTATTTGTATTTGGCCAGGGTGAAAGAGAACTTGCAAGACATTTTGGCGACTGGTATGTACTACTGGAGCCTTCGTTCTCTGTAGTGTGTGTGTTTGGGTGCGCAGAGCCGCGTCGCGTGTGTTTGCAGACAGGCGTGCGTTGACGGTGAAGAAGGTGGAGCGATGGAATAGCGTGAAGGTGACGTTTCTTCTGCCGGCGGAGGCGGCGACGCGACTGGCGGAGTTGGCGCGGCGGGCGCCCGAGAGCCTGCACACGCTCGGCATCCACTCCGTGCAGGTGGACGGCAGACAGGCCATCTCCTTAACCCTCAGCCTCGCCTCCACTCCCCCCGACTCCGGCATCGACTCCGCCAGCGGCGGCTCCGAAGAGATACCCGCCAGCATACACGCAGTCAAGCGCTCCGTCATCCACTACCTGCAACGCCAACAGCAGCAGCAAGTGCAACAGCCCTGCACCTCCGCCCAACAGAACAGCGACTGGCAAGCAGCCTCGCACAATGCCGCCGCCGCCACGCCGTCCGCGGACTTGCGCCAACCGCCCCACTCGAATCCCGCACAGCCCCCGCCGCCTGCACAACAGCAGCAGTATTACCAGCAGCAGCAGCAGTCTGAGAATCCAGTGGCAGGGATGGAGAACATGGTCAACAGTCGAAATATCGTCTCCAAAAGCCCGCTCCTTGTCAATCTGCTACGAAACGTGTCACCCACAGACGGAGGAGGCGGAGGCGGAACGCAGGGACATTTCTTCCCGCCTGACGCCCAACTGCAACAGCCTCCGCCTACCATGTACAGCAGGGAGGAGATAGGAGGGCGGAACGGCGCCCCTGCACCGGCCTACTACGCGCCCCCGCCGCCTCCCCCGCCCCCGCTTGCCCCGCCCCCTCCTGCGGCTGCGCCAACAGCGGAAGAAGCAGCGCCACCCCCGCCCAAGAAGAAGAGACAGTATCGCAAGCGGAAGAAGCAGCTGGAGCAGGACGCACACACCGTGGCCAGGCCGGCTGCTGCTCCTGCCTACCCCCCGCCCCACTACTTCCCGCACCCCCCGGCCTGGCCGAGGCCGCCCTACAGTCCCGCTGTGGCCTACAACAACGTCGCCCCGCCTCCCCCCGCGTCTCTGTGCGCACAGGAGGAGTGTTCTAGTCAGCAGCACCCTACTAGAGAAGAGGAAGCGGAGTGCAGTGGGAAGAGGCCGCAGAGTCGCCAAGAGACGCTGTCGCCGCAGTCCCTACGGCGCATACAGGAGAGTGTGAGGGAGAGCGGCAACGTACCCGCTTCCTCCGAGCACATTGTACTGTCCATCGACGCCGTGGTAGACCAAGCGAGAACGAGCAGCCACGATGATATTAGCAGCAGCAAGAGCAACCCAGGGCATCTGCAGAACGGACCTCTGCCCGACCATCTCAAGCATCAGCAGAGCAGAGTGGAGGAGGTGGAGGACGAGGAAGACGAAGAGTCCGCCGCCTCCTGGCTTCTCTTTCATTCGCAACAGAGTAACGGACCCCGCAACAACAGCCAACTCACCTACAGTAAGCACTACTACCTCGCCCACGAATGACTGGGGCGCGCGCCACACACGTGAATTCAGAATTCGCTCCGAATTAGGAGCGCTGGCTATGATTCGACATGTCGCACCGAACTCGCTCCGTTTTTCCAAACGCGCGTATGAACAACCGAGTTTGTAATTCGGTCCGAATTCGCTCGGAGCACGTCTGTGGTGTCCCACTGCTCTACTATTTTATTATTTACCTAGGAAGATTGCGTTGCATGCATGTAAAGTACATATACCATCACTGATGTGAACACGGCGTTCGTATATTTGTGCGGTATGGCATGTGTTGTTTTTGTAGATGCGTCAGGCCTGCAGTCGTCGGGGGGAGGAGGCGGAGGGAGCGGACAAGGGCATTATGCAGCAGCCACTGGAGGAGGCAGCAGCAAGGTGGTGGAGAACGGCCCCGCCTCCTCCTCCGCCTACTTCCCCTCCTCCTACGCCAACAATCACACTAGCAGCAGATACAGCAGTAGTACAACCTCCTTCTCCTCTGTCTCCGTCACTGATCTCAGACAGCAGTCTGCTTCCTCTCCGGGTCTCTCTCCTCCTCCTCCTCCCTGTCTGCGTCTGCGTGGTAGAGCGAGTGGCGGGGGAGCGGGGGAGGAGGAGGAGGAGGGGGAGGGGGAGGGTGGGATGCCGCAGGCGGCCGCCGTCCTCCTCCTTCCCCCCGCCGAGCTGCGTCCCCGCTCCCCGTCCGCCATCTTAGAACTCAAGCGACGAGTGACTCAAGCCCCGCCCCTCCTCCCCCCTCCCTGTGTAGAGACGCAAGAGAGAGGCTTCAAGCTCGAGTTACTCAGCGTCCAGCTTCCGCAGCCAGAGCGAGTGGAGGAGGAGGAGCCAGTGAGGGCGGAACTGGCCAGTCCTGCCAGTCTCAGCGCTTCATGCTCCACCTTGTCCGAGCCATCACCAGTCCCGTCAGAAGGTAAACACTCCACTGCGTTCTTATGACAATGGCGTCTCTTCCGGTGGCTGGCTCGATTCCCGTTTGGTGAATAGTGCTGCAAGCCAACGTACGGCCAGTACTCTACTTACCCCATAACATAAACTGCACATAATCTGCAGTATTCCCGTTTGGCCTGATTTCTCCCGCCCCCATTCCTTCGGGACCCCGGCTATCGCCATACGAAACGCGGCACGTCAAAAATGATCCATGCAAATTATCACTACGTATGTATGTACGTACTATATATATACGAAACGTACGGTTGTTATTCGCCTTGCTCCATAAGAGCAGTTGTCGTTTCCCCCCCCCCCCCCCCCCCCCCCCCCCGCCGAATTTGAACTGTAATTATCACACACGCGCAAAGCACGCCGAAGCAATTATTTTGCGTGTGTATGATAACTACAGCTTAAAATTCGGCGTACTTTGCGTGAAAAGTAATTGCTTCGGCGTGCTTTGCGTGTGTGTGATAACTACAGCTCAAATTCTGCGAGGCGGTCGAAACGACAACTGCTGTTATGGAGCAAGGCGAATACTACATGTATCTACATGCGTACGAGGCCTACATATTATATGTACGTTAGTAGGTACTGTACGTTTATGTAATGTGTGGATGTGGATGTGGATGTGTAGAGAGTGGTAATCGTCGTGGTGGCAGTGAAGGAGTTGTGGCGTCTTCTTCGCCTGCGAGCAGTCTGGAGGAAGAATGCGGTCGTCGGAAGGCGAAGAGAGTGGAGAAGAGGCGAAGGCGCAGTCAGACTACCACCACCTCCTCCTCCTCACGGGACTGTGATAAGGCAATCACCAAAGCGGAGTCAGGTACACACCCGCAACATTCTAAAGTGTAACCATAATCATCGTACTCCAGGCATTATTAATGTCCAGTTCTAGCGAACATAGAGCAAAGCGGTCAAAAACCCCACGGCTAACTTTCAGCCGGATTGACAATAAAAAAGCCGCTTGCGTCTAGCTGCTCTCAGTGGCCGGCGAGATATCGCCAAATTCCTTCAGTACTAAAATCGCCAAATTGGGCGTCGACCATTGGACAATTCTAAACCTCGCAAACGCCCGAAAAATCAAAAGTGGTAGAAATATGCATACGAAGGAATTTGGCGATATCTCGCCACTGAGAGCAGATAGACGCAAGCGGTTTTTTTATTGTCAATCCGGCTGAAAGTTAGCCATGGGGTTTTTGACCGCTTTGCTCTATGGTCGCTAGAACCGGAGACAAAGAATGCCTGGAGTACGATGATTATGGTTACACTTTAGTGATATCGAGCAGTTTTCCGTTGGAGCTTCTCCTGCATGTGTTCTTTTTCTGCAGGTCGTAATTCGTCGTCGTCATCCTCATCTTCTTCACATGGGCGGAAGGGATGCTGACATCTTCTCTTCTTCGTAGTTCCCGATTAGTTGTTGATTTCCGAAACTGCAAAGCCTTATCAGCTTATTATTCAAACGTTCATGTAAATAAGTACTTTTTCTTTGTTCATACGTTTGAGTGAGAACAGCTTGATAATATTGTTGTTCCTGCCATATTTTTTATACTGTACTTCGCACCTTGTCTGCTGTTAGCTTGTGTCTGTCTGTACCTTACTGAGTAGCTGATCGTCCATAATTATGTTTCGTTATATTGTTTTATCTCTATGTTGTACATACATACTGTACACGGAGGTGAAGAGAGTGGTCGTTATAAGGTGGTTCTGTGTTTGTGCAAGTCAGACAAGAGTTGAAACAGAGGTTATCTTATGTCGGAAGTAATTGATGATGGTAGTATCTCAGGATTGTTGAATAATCTATTTTTGCTGGTTACATTATTCTTTTGTCCACTACTGTCGTTTGTTGGTTTAATCGTCGCGTAGGTCAAAATAGTGTATCATGTTCCGATTGTTAGCCCACGAGCCATCCAGCAAGTTCGATGCAGTGTGTTGTCATTTTTTGATTGGGTGCGCTTTCTTCTTGCATGATTTTGGCCGAAGTATTTCGTGTCTAGGTTCACGTCTTATGGATGCCCTATGGAAATATTACC
>JASAMW010005214.1:0-16668 GCA_030247985.1 Epsilonema sp. ZAB3_2
GCATGGATATCTGAAAGTCATTGGACTTTTCACATATTACAATAGTGCCCTGAAAAGTAAAAGCAGGAATACCTATCATGTACGGTCAACAAACTGGTAAACTACTATGCCCGTGCTTGAGCATTATAGCGACATGCATCCCGCAGCACACACACACATACACTCGCACGTAAAACATGTGCACACATGCATATAGCAACGCTAAGCATACTCTCTCCTCTCAGTCACAAATGCATGAATTGAGCCTTGACAACACAAGATCTGCGAAGAAACTTTATTTTGAATAATAGGCCTACATTTGACCAAAAATGATTCCGATAATCGATTGCGAAGAACAGAGGCCGATAAATTCAGCTGCAAAGATTGTGAATGCTTTAAAATCTGTGGGCTTTCTCTACCTCAAGAATATTCCAGGACTTTCTATGGCAGAGGTAAGTTGAAATAATTAGCATTTCAAATTCGCTACATGCAAAAATATAGGCCTATATTCACAAATATGAATAAGTTTTGCGCTTTTTGCTGCCTGATTTAGGCGGAAAAGGTGATGCAAATTTCGGACCAATTCTGGGCGCTTGATCTACCGGTAAAGCAGAAATATTGCCGGCCCAAAGATTATGAAAAAGAAGGAAATACGGGTTACGTAGGAACTGGAATTGAAATTCTGGATCCGACAAGCAAAGCGGAAATTAGAGAAGCTTACAATGTGACGCCTCATGTCAGTGAAAAAATGGTAAAAAAAAAACATTTCTGTAGTTTGCATAATAATATTGGATTGGACCGATATGATAGTGCTAATTTTTTGGATACAGTTACAGTGACTCGCTCACGAAAATTGGCAATAATTTTAGCGATTTCCCGATGCCGAAGTTCCGGATTTCAGGCGGGCTGTTTTGGAATTTTTCTCCAAGTGTCACACTGCGTCGCTGGAAATTTTAAGAGCAATTGCTGCCGGGCTAAAACTGGAAGTATGCCTTTCGCCATGTCAGTTTTCCTCTCATATTAGGAGCAGTCAAAAGGCGAAAATTTAAAATAATTTAGGATCAGGAATTTTTCACCAAAAACCACCAGTATATTGCCAAGGGAGAGAATGCCACAACACTTCGTTTGCTGCACTATCCTCCACTGCCAGGCCATATCGGTAAAGAAACAGTAAGGAAAATATTTTGCACCTCCCCAAATCCAAATATCAGCCTAATTCTTGCTAAATCTCTTTTTAGAATCGGGCACCGCGAGATGTGGCGCGCACTCTGACTACGGTTCGATTACGCTGCTGTTTCAAGACAACATTGGCGGACTGGAGGTGCTTGATAGGAATGGGCGATGGACTCCCGCAAAACCCGAACCTGGTGCCGTATTAGTGAATACGGGCGATCTACTGGAGTATTGGACGTCGGGAGGAATCTTAGCGACCGTACGGAAATAAAGCAGTTGTTCGTGTATTGACCAGTTGCGCTAACACCAAATGCCGCGGGACCACCTCGCGACCACCCAAAGGTCATAGCACAACTGCACTGCATATTTCAGAAACATCGAGTTTTGGTCCCATCCGATGTGTCTGCTTGGAAATTGCATCGACGATCGCTGGCCTTTTTTGTTCACCCCGACGACGAATGTTTGGTTCGACCTTTGGATGGTTCTGACAAATATCCGGCTGTCACTGCGAAACAGCACCTGATCAATATGTTCTCGAAAACTTATTGAAACAATATAAAGATACAGATATTGTCCATGTCCAACACCCGATACGAATAAACCGTATTTTGTTTATGTACCCCTGTGTTTGTAATTTGTATAGCAAATAACCGTACCCTATATTGGGTATATGTACATACGCCGTATATTGGGTTATAGCCGTTCTCTTATCTTGTTATATGGCTGACAAATAGGCTATGTCCAATTTCCTTTATTTTCAGAATAAATAACTTATGAAATTATTATTATCATTATGCATTTTGCGGTTGCATGATCATTGTGAAAATATTACAACAAAACGGATAGGGAAGGAAAGGAAGGATAATATTTATTTATTTGTCCGGTTTTCTGACAACCAATCTAAATTATTACGTAGGATGGAATATTTTATTCTGGGGTGGTCCGCGGTGTTTGGAAATTTTTTCGTGCATTTCGATCATATCTGTGACAAATATTTGTCATTTCCCTGACAGTATTTTTAGTTTACGACTAATCACCATAATAAAAATAGCACCGCAGGAAGTATTTTATGCATTGGCGAGATGCAAGAGTACGATAAAGCGTGAATTACAATAAAAGTGAGTTGGACCGTTTCGGTTGAATAAGGTCGATAATTACTTCTGTGCACTTCTTTTGTAAACGAAAGGCGACGTTTTAAAACCCGGCTAGCCAAGGGCTAAAAAAGTGTACTATCATTAGTATGCGCGTTGAAATAAAACGAGTTAGAAAGTTTCTTTTTACCCTGCTTCCCGGGGGGTTAGATAAACTGATAATGGAAAAGTTTCAAACTATCAAAGTGTTTATAGACCTATGTCCAAAAAACTTATCTCCGGCTAGTAATTGTTTGCACGCGTATTTGTCCCCTTTCGCGGAAAAAACTGTCCAAAATATTTCTCGCCGACTTTGGCCAGAGTGTCGGTTATTTTTTCTTTTTCTCACCACGAATTTGGGATGGGTGTCAAGTAAATGGGTGTCTCAATTCGCGCAAAAGGTCGCTTCTTTTCACATTTGCGCACTTCCGATGGTGTGACCTGGCCATTTGTTGTCAATATTTAAGGTCTAGTGACAACACATTTGCAGTAAAAGGTTGAACGATCCATCACTGGCACCACAAAAACCTCTACTGTACAGGCCATAGTCGCAATACGAGGCACCTTCTCTGTTCTGTACTGTACGCAATACAAAACTATTATACAGTCAGTCACTGAGTTCACCTCTCATGCTAGTTCTATGCACCCCGCGACTGTATTGTTGGCGCACATGTGCATAAGTACAAAGTGTAAGAACGTGAATATGTGCATGTGCATGTGCATAACATGTGCGTGTACATGTGCAGAAGTGTAAGAACATATAACAAATGTAGCGCGAGGCACTGTCGTAACTAAACGGTACTGTATGTACGTACTGTAGGTTATGTACGTACGTAACTAGTGGTTAGATAGACAGAAGTAATTGTTGCAACGAATTTATTCGACTACCTTGCTAAACCGTACAATACAACAGGATCAGGCCTGCGGTAAGATGACAAGGAGAAGATCGCCTTTAAAACGACGAGATTTTCACGTCTTCTCCTTGCACCTGAGAAGAGCGGCGTTGCGTTGGCCTTTTCTCTATTCATTTTCGGCCCATCTTTCAACCTCTTCTTTCTCGCCTCGTCTTCTCTACCCTTTGGCGACCACCTTGTACTGTATTTCAAGTGTCCACACCATGTACGCACGTACGATACAGAATGGTAGTCCAGGGATAATTCTGGCCAGAACAATGGGCACCTCAGCTAAAGCTTATGAATGGGTACCTCGCCAACCTGCAAATATGCTACTATAGACATAACATTATTATTTGAGGAGCGATTGCTTAGCTTTGTACGAATTATCCCGCCACTACCCTACGCCACTGTCCAGCAGCGTATTATTGTATATTTGACGCTTACGACGAAAACAACGTTTTTAACATATATGTGTACTTACACTACAGTACAGTACGCCTTTACAACTTAACTTTACCTGGCAAAATCACGCATACAAACTTCGATTCGTAATTGTCCAAGGCAGGTAGTAAAGTTAAGACTCTCTCTCGTCCACGATACAAAAAAATTCTCTCCGAAATCGTCAAGTTATGTACCACCGCACGTAGGTGGTGTATGGTGTACGGTGTACGTATACAATGTAGGATAAATGGTGAGGTAGACTAATCGACCAAGTCAACCTCTAAACGCCCGAAGGCGATTTACATTTTTCCCCTTTCTTCCCCAAATACAATAATAATACCTACCTGTCCTGAACAACAAGAGAATTACTCCGATGAAATTTGTTAGGCGATAACGGCCTCCTACTGGTACCTCCTTGCCTATTCTTTTCTCTCTTCTCCTCTTGACCACAAAGAGAGAAACTTCTGTTTCCAGTGTCATTTTTGCTCTGGTCAGTACAGGTGGTGTCACATTCTTTCCGTCAGCACTGGATAATGAGATGGTCCCAGAGTAGCTGGAGTCGCCGAAGGCGCCGCCCTATGGCCGCTCTGGTCCTAACCTGTTGCTGCCTATGCTGGCACATGATTTTGCTTACTGAATGCTTGGAGAGGGATGAGGAAGATGGGCTATACGGCCCAAAATACGACCCAGATAATATCGCCAAACTGTCAGATGAGGAAGTTGAAAATTTACTTCTGGAAGGCTTCGGTGTAAAGGAGAAGAAAAGTTTGAAATTGACTGCACAATTGGATGAAGGAGAGAATTTGCCGGAAGAGCTGGACAACAGTGCAACGGATGACGATACGACAAAAACTAAACTGCAAACATCGCTGTCGATATCGTTGAGATCTGTAAACGTTACGAAGAAAGGAACAACTTCGTCAAGTAAAAATAAGGGCGACAAAACGACGAAAAAACAGTCGTCGTCAAACACGCCTCGTCGTCAAAAAACTTCATCGGCCAAGAAGCCGCTAATCGTAAACTCAAACCGCGTGGTTTTGCCCCCCTCGAAGCAGCCGAGTAGTGCTTTTCGTCGGGTAAACCCTGCACTGAAACATCAAAGATCTGGGTTGTCGTCGTCAGCAACGGGTGGAAGTACTTCTAGTAGCAATAATAACGGCAACGGAGTCAGTGGTGGCCTTAAGACATTCCGTTTGCTCAAGCCGGTCTCGTTTTTGACCCGCAAGTTGCTGCTACCGCGTCATCGCACGGCATGGACAGTGTCCACGGTACTGGTGGAAAACAACGCGCCCAAGAAAACCACCATTCGCTATGTCCCGAGAAGTATGGTTGTCATGCCCCCTTCTGAGGCGCCTAAGAAAAAGAAAAAGCCTGCTAATGGGTCTTCTAGGCCCACACCTGAGCAACTGAAGCAAAAGCAGGAGAAGTTCAGAGAAGCTGCAGCTAAGGCCCAGCAACAACGTAGACCTAGTCTGAGCTTTGTGGCGGAACAGGTCAGCAAATCACCACCGGTTCTGCCCGAGCAACGAAATTTTCATCGTCGACCAAATGCCAGATTTGTAAGTTTTTTCGCTCCCGCCTACTTCAAATTTTAAGCGTACTACGCCGATTGAGTAGTACGTGCTTAGGTACCTAGTACTATAGTACAAATTATAATTCTAGGACCCATGTATTATTTATCTCGAGAACTACGCGACGTAGAGCAAAGCGGTCAAAACTTCCACGGATAACTTTAGCTCGCCTCTCCAATAAAAAAACCGTTTGTCTCCAGCTGCTCTGTGTGTCGAGATCTCGCCAAATTCCTTCAGCACTGAAATCGTGTCACCTTTCGGCAGACGCTAAACCACGCAAACCACGACACCCTACGACCCTGTACGCCCGATGCGCATTTTCATCGTCTTCATCACGTATGCTTATTTCTGCCATTTTGATTTTTCGGGAGTTTGCGAGGTTTAGAATTGCCCAATGGTCCACGCCCGATTTGGCGATTTTAGTACTGAAGAAATTTGGCGAGATCTCGACACACAGAGCAGCTGGAGACAAACGGTTTTTTTTATTGGAGAGGCGAGCTAAAGTTATCCGTGGAAGTTTTGACCGCTTTGCTCTACGTCGCGTAGTTCTCGAGATAAATAATACATGGGTCCTAGAATTATAATTTGTACTTTAATTTCGTCAGATCGAGCGAAAGGGATCAAATGAAAATTAATATGACAAGACATGCCCCTTTGGGCTTCAGACACTAATTCTTTTCGTGTAAAAGAGAGCGCTAAATTATTCGACTGCCGTTTTGCCCTGTTCAATGTTTTTTCTCTTCTTTTGCAGAAGATCAGAGCCGATGAAACCTGTTCACAGCCGCCCCATTATCGGCCTTGCGTGACTCGGAAACTGGCCAATGCCAAGGCTCGCGCTTGCTGCTACCAGGCGAATTTGCCATCCGGCTGTCGCAGACTTTGCTCGCTGGATATATCCCCAATCGAGGTAAGAAAAAATGTGCCAAAAAACCATATTTCCCTTTTCCCCAACTATTGTACGTAGATTGCTGGTATTTCAAGTAAAAAGTAGGTTGTTTGAGGCGGCTTAGACGGTTTAGGCGGGGGTAGAAAAAATCGACTCGAACTGACCTCGTACGATTAACGGAAGTTTGGACAAGTCGATTTCAGGTTCCGTACCTACCGTAGATTCATCTCGACAGCTGGTACCATAAAATGTAAACCCTCGTTTATAGTCCATGGGTTAATAAAAAAAGATTTTTGAATTTTTGTCGATTACAGGGGGCTATTTCGATTGCAAAGGTGCCACTCTGTCTCGAACAACCACTTGAAAAGCTATTTTTCTTGCAACGACAGAAAGTAATTTTTGACCATCAGTTGATTCTTGCCCTCAACAGTACAAAATATAGTCCTCGGGGCTTTGTTCGAATTGGGCCAAAAAAGCCTGGATTACAGAGTTATATACGCCAAACTTAGATTGGACGCTATTTTTTGCAGATTTTTGCATCGATTCGAAGCGGCAAATGCCCGCTGCCCGCCTTTCATCGCACAATCAACTGTCTGTCCAACGGGAAGGACGTGCGAGGGTGCTGTCGCCGCGCAGGGGTGACAGACTCTCTGCTGCCGGCGCTGCTGCAGAGCAACGGGGCCACGTGCGGCAACCTGTGCTATCCGAACAGTCACCGAGTGCTGCCGGGAACTCCGCTGAGTCTGCTCAGATGCCTGCCACAAATGCCGAAGATCAGCTATTGCTATTGGTCGGGATACAAGTTGTAGAAACTCAGCTAGTATTGAAAACTGTGCAATGGTGCCCTTTAAAAATTGTGCTGTCTTTTGACTTGCAGTTTTATTTTATTCATTCCTTTTGGGTTACATGGACTCATTTATTCTCGTAAAGAAGCTTTTCAAGCAACTTTGTACATGTACATATCTTGTGCTTGAGCACTATAAACCTGCGCGCGCATAGTGTGCTACGTATGTATTTTCACACATTTACACTGCACCCGTACAGTATTGCACTGCTGCTAGCTGACAGTACATAGGTTGGCCTAGCAATAATTATGTGCTATTTTCTAGTGCACGCGCATCCATTAGCTGACATGTTTGTTATGTGGTACGGTATGTCTATTTTTAAAGCCCATGCACTCATGCAATTTGCGCCTGAAAAAGCGCGCTGCAGTATTTTACAGTACATGCTGTAATATGACGACGGTGACCGTGCCTAATGACGCCCAAAAAATCAGCTAAAAAGTCCATTGTTGAACTTTGCACTGTAATGGATTCAGCGTAGCGTTCCTGCTCTACAGTGCTTGAATATGAAGCATATTAGATGTACCCAATGGTACGGTAATCCTTGACCTTGAGCAGAAATATTTCTGCCTTGAGTGAAAAGACGACAATCATGCTCATCCAACTCCAACGAGTGAATAGGCTTTTTCTCAGCGTTTTCTACCTCCTAATCTTCCACATAACCTCCGCGTTTGCTGGCAGTATGAAATCTGGTCAATGCTGCAACAAGACGGCGGATTGCGAACTGATCTTATTCTGTCACGACAATTCCTGCAAGAACGTTCTTCAGGTGCTCAGGGATATTTTCATCGGAAGCGAACAGTGTCAGAATCCTTGGATTCCGAATCCTCAGAGGCCAGGATGACGAATAAGGAAACACGAATGAATGGTGTGGGTGCAACGTGCGTGGTGTGGTGTGGTGTGGTCGGTCGGTCACTGTAAATTGGCTCTCATGGGACCCGCGTGGGTTTATGTCGTCTGACGCATGCAGCGTGGATAAGGAAGTGTTGTACTGTACTACCTACCAACTACATACGCGTAACGAACCATAAAACAAATACGTGAGTGAATGTCCGATGTATGTACAGGGTGTTCCATAATATACTCACCGGCTGTTTGTGTCTCTATCTCTAGAGTGGGGTGTCATTTTCAAATGCGGTCTCTTGCAATAAGTAGCCAAGGCTTCAAAGTTTATGCGTGCAAAATTTCAACTTTCTAGGCCAACAGGAAGTGGCTCAAAACAACTCAGAAATTCTGACCTCAGAAATCGAGGATTTGCCTTATATTGTACCGCAATAAAGAGCATATTCTACCATCCAAAAGCTAATACATCTTCAAATCCTGTTCAATATCCCAAGAAAGACGCGGCAGAACCAAATCTACTGCGCTATTGTGCATAAAATTGAAGAAACTCATCCGTGGAGTGCTAACTTCGGCCTTAACACCCGGGTTTAGCCCCATAGTGAAAAAAACGTGAATTTTTGTGACCAAAAGTTTGAGCTTTCATACCTTCCTTGTTAGAAGGAGTACAGGGCTGAAATTTTGCCTGCACCATATTAGAAGCCTTAGCTACTAAATTTAAAAGAGCGTACTGAAATCGAACGCTCCGTTGATGAATGAGAGGCACAAACATCCGGTGAGTTTATTATGGAACACCCTATATATTCGTACCGTATGAATGTACAATAATGTAGACTTTCTCTACATCTAGTGTTGTATACTTTTTTAGAAAAAGTACTGAGTACTTGAGTACTTGAAGATTTTTTGATCAAGTATAAGTACTTTTACTTAAAAAACTTGAAATCCAATAAAGTATAAGTACTTTTACTTAAAGGGGAACTTTGGGCGGAAAGTTCGAGGTAAGCCTGCACTGATCATTAGATAGAGCATAAAAAATGCTGCAAAACGCACCAAGTCCCATTCCTCTACGTTGCGTCGTTCTTCAGTTATAGGCTTCAACTGATCTGTGAACGGGAAACTCAGCTTGAGAGCACGTAGCTCGCTAACCACTGCACCGATCGGATAATTTTGCTACCACCGTGCTCCGTTTGGTTTTCTACCTTTTTGTTGTATAAAGTGTCGCTTTATCTTCACTGCCTGTGGAATGGGAAGCAAAAAAACGTGTGTCGTTGCGCCGTTTAGCACATATTTTGTCCATGGTGGACGAAATATGTGCTAAACTGCGCAATGACACACGTTTTTTGGCCTCCCATTTCACAGGCAGTAAAGATACAGCGAAACTTTATACAACAAAAAGGTAGAACACCAAACGGAGCACACGGTGGCAGAAAAATTATTCTGATTGGTGCAGTGATTAGCGAGCTACGTGCTCTCAAGCTGAGTTTCCCGTTCACAGATCAGTTGAAGCCTATAACTCAAGAACGACGCAACGTAGAGGGATGGGACTTGGTGCGTTTTTTGCAGCATTTTTTATGCTCTATCTAATGATGTGCGTGGCCTTACCCCGAATTTTCCGCGCAAAGTTCCCCTTTAAAAATAAAATGTCGCACTTACTAAGTGTAAGTACTTGGAAAAATTTTTCAAGTACTTATACTTTTACTTATACTTTTACTTGCATTTTTTGGTGCTCGCGTAGTATTCTCAGCGATTTTTTGTATCAACGATCACATAGGATTCTGCATTTTTCGTGTCATTTTTGTTTTTGCTGGCCACAACAGGTGGTTTGCTCATACTAGCTACTGTCTAACAAGCAAGAGTTGGAAGGGGGGGGGGGGGAAAGCAAGTAGGCGAGTACTTCAAAATACTGGACAACAGTGCATTTGAAGGGGATATCGTGTCCATGGTTTCCATCTCAAATTGCAATAAAAATGAATGCAATGCCTTCAAAACACAGTCATATTGAGTGCATGACACAAAAAAATTGTCGTATTATAGGATGGTACATACCAGGGCTATTACAAAAAGTCTATACTTCTTATACTTACTTGTTTGGGAGCGAGTTTTTAGTACTTAAAACCGAATCTATACTTACTTATACTTGGTTCTTTTGGAAGCAAGTACTGAGTACTTAAAACTTCTGAAAATTTTATACTTAATACTTTTTTCTGAAAATTTTCTATACTTATACTTTACTTTTACTTACTTATTACTTAGTACACTCAAGTATACAACACTACACATACGTATGGATTCTAGCCAGGCGAGGCTTCTATGAAAGTTTGACTGCAGAGATAAAATGGTTGCAATGCAAGCATGCTTTTGTGCAATCGTAGACACATACTACACTGTGGGCGCAAGCTCGAAACGTTACATAAACCCATGCATCAAAACTGGTTCAGTACTAAAGCTAAGCACTGCTGTTGTACTATGTAGCTACTACCTATGTACAATAGCTAGCTTATGTATAGGTGCTCATTGGCAGAAATTTGGCACATGATAAACCAAAATGCATTGGTGCAAGCAGTGTAGGGCAAGCTCATAGAGTAGGGACACTGTCGTACAATGGCCTATGTCAGAAAATTCGTTCAAGAGCATTACTTTTTTTGGTCTCCTTTTTATCAAAAAATATACTGGCAAATGAAGAATCAATTTTCCATCCTGAAATTTTTCAAGCTTCTTTTCCTCCAACTTATCCTGACAACCCTTTACCATCTCACCCTATGGATAATATTCTGCGAAGCTGCAGCTGAAATGGATCTGGAAGTCAAAAACGCGACAACGTCGAAAAAGCTAGAAGGCGAATGCTGCGAAAAGCTTCTGGACTGTCAAGAGCGATTTGTATGCCACGATGGAGTCTGTAAAACTTGGAGCAATTGGATTCAAGATCTGATCCTTGGAAAATCCGATCAAAATCTGTGCAGCAGCATTGTAAATGAAAACGATGAGTGTGATAAAATGCGCGATAATTCCACAAATGCGAATGGATTTTACTAAAAAACATGATACTGTAAACAGCCATGCAAGGCCGAAAATTTGGCCTACTTTTGTTCCTTTCCAAGGTGAGGTTTCATTCAGGGTGTGCACACACGTTCTCTTCATTTCAAAAGTTCGTAATCACTTTCTTCCAATGCCCGCGTAGGCCCAATGCGGCTCCGATTTGCCCTGTCGGGCAGTCAAGATAGAGCCTGCTCCCTCTTCGCCTTCCGTACTGCCCCGAAAAGCATTAAGACGGCGCGCCCTTAACCGTCGGATTAATCGATCCCAACCGTCGGGCCCTGGCTCCGGATCCGGAGCTGTGCGCTTTCCCAGACCGGCATGCAGCCAATTCGGTTGTTTTTCGTCGATGTTGATCGACCGTTTTTCCAGGCTGATGTGGGACCAACTGGGGTTGGCGCTTGCCCGTTTTCCCAGACCGATGTGGGACCAACTGGGGTTGGCGCTTGCCCGTTTCCCCAGACCGATGTGGGACCAACTGGGGTTGGCACTTGCCCGTTTCCCCAGACCGATGTGGGACCAACTGGGGTTGGCGCTGGCCCGTTTTCCCAGACCGATGTGGGACCAACTGGGGTTGGCGCTGGCCCGTTTTCCCAGACCGATGTGGGACCAACTGGGGTTGGCGCTGGCCCGTTTTCCCAGACCGATGTGGGACCAACTGGGGGTGGCGCTGGCCCGTTTCCCCAGACCGATGTGGGACCAACTGGGGTTGGCGCTTGCCCGTTTTCCCAGACCGATGTGAGTCCAGGTAGGACTGCTGGCCTTTTTGGATAGAACGTCATCTTTGCTGGCCGAGTCAGAAAGAAAAATCCTTTTTGTACAAACAAACACAAACAAAACATTGCCAGCTAAAGTCTAAAGTCCGTCAAGCCAAAGTCTTTCAAGCTTACCTGTTCGCATTTGACACAGCGAGACAACACATTAGAAAACTGGCCAGTATACTCGCCATCTTCCTGACACATCACTGTTTCCTTCAAAGAGTGTACGGAAGTTACGGACTATGTAATCTTACAACAGCACGACAGAAAGAACGTCCGCACTGCGCATGCTTGAAAATGTTCATGACGCCAACATGTTATTGAATCTTGAAGCAAAAGTCCCGATGGGCCCAATTTGACATGCAATCGTGAGAGATTTGTTTGTATGGGTGTAAGGTCACCTGGAAATAGATATTGAAGAAAGCAAAAGTCATGGCCGTACGCACGTACGTACAGTACGTACATATAGTACAGAATATAATACACAGCGATTCATCAGTACATTACCGAAATAAATCAGTGCACAGTTATCGTCCAAAGTTGGACCACGGTTGGACGGACCACTGGGCCCCGTTTCTCATCATTCGCTAATGGGGCATTGGTAATGGACGTCCATTTGTAGGGCACTTAGTTTTAGGTGCGTTTCTCATCTCCAAGGGACGTCACTTAGTGAGCTTAGTGAGTTCTGCAGAGCCGAGTACGACACTTCAAAGCGCACATCGCGATCGAAGCACTCTAATCATCGGTTGTATTTTCCACTATGCAACAGGACGATGATTTTGGATATTGTTCTCCTCATGGTGTTGGTACCCCGACAAATTTGCAATTATCAGTTTGGTTGGACCGAAACGAAAGTCGGTTGGTCACACCTCTCCGAATTACAAACTCGGCTATTCACATGCACTTTTGGAAGAACGGAGTGAGTTGGGTGCGAACTTGGACAATTTACATGTTGAAGCATAGTCAACTCAGAGCTTCGAATTCGGTCCGCCTTCACGTGTGCAGCGCGCGCACCATTATCGAAGTTGTTAAATAGCCAATTGTCCTAAAGCGAACCAACCACCTGCCACTTGAGGCTACAAAAGGCGATGAGCGATCAGAGGAGGACGTGAAGCAGTCTGGGTGTGCGCACATCACAAAAGACTGTAGTACGTAGTACTGCCAACTATGAACAGATGGAACGCTGAACAATATCCGATCGCAGCACGAAAGTCTTCTTGTGAACTCGAAAGAATGATATTTCACGCATCGGATCAGGGTCACCCTTCTCTTGCTGCTTTGTTCAGCGTTGCACTTGATTGTACTGTTTGCATATTTTGTTAGAAAACAAACACTTCATTTGCAACAGATCGAAGAAGACGAAAAAGCCAGCCCACTCACCGACATCTAGATAACATTTTTCCTAGATGTCCGTGCGTCTGTGAAAAACGAAAAACTGAAAAGACAAAGAAACAAGGTTGCCAGGTGTAGTAATATATTACTACAAGTAGTAATTTTTGACTTTCTGTAGGTACCTACCTGAGTGGCGTAGTAATCGTAGTAATAAAGTAGTAATATTTGGTGTCGACCTGTTAGTATGGGAAAAACTTTCAGAAGTGTGTTTTTAGGCTATTTTGAGGCCCAAATGTCAAAAATTTTCTCAAATTTCCCTTCCACATACGCTATTTTCTGAAGCAAATCGGCCATATTTTTGCCATTTTTCACTCTGAATCAATCTTTTCGTGATTCAGTACAGCTTCTGCATGCTTTTTAGCTGGGTTTTGGCTTCAATTGGCGCTTTTGCAGTGTCAAAATTTCAACATGGGTTTTGTGTAGTAATGAACCCTGAGTGCCACAGTAATGAGGCATTTTGGGACCTGGCAACCTTGCAAAGAAAGAACATTTTCTTCAACATTTTGTTCAAGTAAAACCCGTTTTGTCGAAGAAGACTTATTGCTCTTTGGAATTATTGACTAAGGAATCCACTTACAACAAAAGGTAATGTACTGTATTGCTTTTATCTTGCTTTTACCGTCGTTTTTTGTATTTTCTGATTTGACCAAGAGATGACGCGTTATTATCGATTGATTGTTTTTATTGCAGCGTCATCGTCAGATCATCATTATTCATCGAATTTCTACACAACCGGAGATATTGTCTCTGTCTTTCTCAGTGAGGGGTGCGTTTTATTAGCCATTCAGACGACTTTGATTAGACTTAGGAACCGATTCAGTGCTCTGCGCATGATTAGTGGTAAGTGATCAAGAATTCATACGGGGTAATATGGGGGGGGGGGGGGCTGTGGGACCCCTTCTTATTAGCTTGAATATTATTGTGTGCAGCTAGAGTAAGCTTTCAGTTTGTTGACCGTCTGGAAGTTACTTTGTCCCTGCCTCCATACGGTACACATCCGGCGTTACACTCTGGAATACTTGAACAGTCGCTTCGGGGCATTTTGTTCCACAAAATGTAATCAAGAAAGCAAGTTGTGCTTTTTTCAAAATAGACTTGGGACGGGACTTAGACTTTAGGCTTAGACTGAAGCCACTCTTTTGCATCCGATACCTCAGCCTAAGCCTAAGCCTAAGTCCTGTCCTAAGCCTATTTTGAAAAAGCACAACTTGCTTTCTTTGATAACATTTTGTAAACAAAATTCCCCGTAGCGACTGTTCAAGTATTCCAGCGTGTAACGCCGGGTGTGTACCATATGGGGGCAGGAACACAGTAACTTCCAGACGGTGAGTTGTTGCCAGTGCGGCACAAATAGAATAATTCATTGACAAATTTTGTCCATCAACGAGAAGTTAGTTCCCTTATTGCAGGGTTTTGCTTGCCATGATTATTGTGATTGTTATTTATAATTTTTGACCGATGAGGGAATCGAACTTTCCCCCGTAATTTCGCGACTTTTTCGCGCTACTACCGCACGAACCATAGGCGCGGCAAGGATTTCTTGGGCAATTTCCTCATTTATGCTGGGTGTTTCTTTTGCAGACATCACATGTCCTCATCACCTCCAGTGAAGAAAGCCAAAAAAGCAGCTGAAACTGAGGTAAGTAGGAAACCAGCGAACTAAAATGGGCTTCATTATAGGCATTATTTGCTACTTGCGCTAAAGATTGTTGGGTGGTCGCTAAGGTGGCTCCGCGGCATTTAGTGTAGGTTTAGATCGGGGACGTCGACGTCGTTCAGTAATCTGGGAGCGGCAATGGGTGAGTTCGCATTTAGCGCTGCGTACACGTAGTAGCGCTTTTTGTTGCGAAACTTGTTTATTTTTTGCTCATTTTATTTACATTTTAGCCTAGTAGCCGTCACCTCTTGGTTACTTGGCTAAAAAGTAAATAAAATGTGCATAAAAATAGACAAGTTTTGCAAGAAAAAGCGGCTACAACGTGTGCGCAGCGTTATTTGCGACCTCATCCATCCATGGAGGGAGCGAAGATAAGAAAAGACAGCAAACGACGTTTAGGACTTTCTTTAGCACAGATATGAACTTACACTAAATACCGCGGGGCCACCTCGCGCCCACCCAAAAATCTTAGCGCAAGTAGCGAATATCGGTCTTCAAAACTTTCCCAACTGTCCTGTTTTACTCCACACTACCCTAGCTGCACTTTTTCATGCTTTTATCGTGATATTCCACTTTTTTACTTATGCCAGCTACCTTGTCATTTATTATTAAGATTATGAAGCATGTCTAGTGCTGCAGGGAGAAGATTATTATGTGCTTAAATTTTATCCTTGCTTACTGGCCTTATGTTTACGTACGTACGTACATACACACGCACAGAATTTACCGTTGCTTGGTGACGAGTGTGTTGTATTGAAACTCTTCAATACGCACTTTCCTGTCTGTATTGCACGCGAAGTCTTCATTGTTGAGCCAGGCTTTCTGATATTGTGTAATTATTCAATGTCATCATTATTTTTATTGGAAAAAAATCGAGTCTGGTTTTTTCCTTAAAATACACAAGCAATGGTGGGTGAATGAATATGTGACAATTTTTCCCCCGATTTCTACTATTTCTGGTCTCAGCTTTGTTAGAAAAAATTTCACTCTATTGATTTTGAGGGACAGCCTTCCAGACTGCCAGACTGGCGGAATAAAAGACTCGGAAAAAGTTTTTTTTTTCACTCGCTGGACTTCTGCTGTGTGTGGTGGTAATTGTTTGACTCCACCTTAGATGAACATTGTCGTGTTGAAAAAAGCTGTGTGAAAAAACGCCGTGTAACAACAAAATGACACCTTTTCACCGTCGCTTCGCTGCGTAATTATTTTACTGTTGAAAACTATACGTACAGTAGGCCTACCTAGATGGCAATCAGCTGATATCTATGTGTTCGAATTCGAATTGAATGCGGCTATTTCGTTGGATTTTCTGCTGTGAATCTTCAAAAGTTGCTGTAAGTTTACTGGTTCCTTTTAGCTGTTACTTTTGCTGCATTACGTATGATTTATGTGGATTAGTTTGCTATGTTGGCATTGATCGTTTTTCTCGAAATACTATGCTTTCTTATCAAATCTTATCACTGGTGTAGTGTATGTACAGTAGTAGGCATAGTAGCGCAGCAGTCGTTCGTTTTTTACTGTTCGACTGTAGATGCTTTACTGCTTTGGATAGGATAGGATGTAGCAAGTTAGGCTTTTATAGGTTGCTGCTTGTAAATATAGCTGCTTTGCAACTATTTTTAGATATTCATAGAAAGCTGCGTTCTGTACTTATGTTTCGCTCACTCTACGAAGGCTGTAACTTTGGTTTTCTGACCACGGGGAAGTATTTTGGTGACGTCAGAGTAAGTTATGCATAGTTGCTTGGTGCATGCGCTGTATCAATTGGTCAATAATATTGAGTGGCGTACATACATAAAGAGGTATTGATTGACGACTTGTTTGCTTGCATGTACTTGTTTGCTTGTACATACGTAGGTGCTTTTGTGAGTGCGTGATAATACTAATTTCATTTTGCACGCTTCACGGTTTGCTAAATATTGACTGTTCAATCAAACTGAATGATGAACATTGGCACATGATATGAAGCATGAGATGCTGTGTACATATATATAGACTGCTAAATGTATGTATGTGCAATTTTTACGTTTGTTACGCGCGCATCTTAGTAGTTCGTTTCTTTTTGTCGCA
>JASAMW010005216.1:0-10080 GCA_030247985.1 Epsilonema sp. ZAB3_2
GTCAGAGAAGAGGGAGGGGGATGGATATCCATTCACTGGATTTTACAAAACCATTATATTGTATATCCATTACATTGGGTGTCCTACATTGCATTGCATATCCATTACTTTGGGTTTACGAAACCATACTTTCTGTTGGATATCTATTATAACGATTTCTTTGTGGCAAACCATTTCAGTGGTTTCGTAAAAACCAATAGAATATGTAGTTTCGTAAAAAAGCAATAGTATGGATATCCATTATTATTACCCATTACTGTACATTGGGTTTTCGACAAGACAAACACAATAAAATGGATGGAATATGAACCCGTGGTTGCCTCCTTCGTTTACACGGTTTCCTCCATTCTTCCCCTAAGCCCAAATATGAATTTTTGATAATACAAGGTGCGCTACGGTATGTACAATGATTCTCAAACTCTCTTTCGATGTAGTGCTTTTATTTGTGCAACAAGTGCCTAATTATCTCATCTTCCCTGAATTTATAACCAATACTGTATGCAGCTGGTTTGCGCATTAGAAAAGTTACAATACTACACGTAGGCCTATCGCTTTTTGTTCTTTATGTCCATAATTTATTTATGTAAATCGTTGTGCTATTTTATTACTAAATAATCAGCTCATTTCACATGTGCATAATGATTGTGATTTTTATAAAATGAGCGTCTATTGAAAAGCTCAGGTGTCTGAAGCTGTTCAGTGTTGAATCTGACTGAACCCCACAAAAATCACAATGAAGCTGTTTTCCCTTCTTGTTTGTCTCTCTGTCTTGGTTGTAAGCTCAAGGGCTTTCTATACAAGTACAGCATCATGGATGGAACCAGAGCCAACAGCAGAGCCGGAACCAGCTCCAGAATCCAGTTTCAATGAGCCAGAGCCAACGGCTGAGCCTGAACCAGCTCCAGAATCCAGTTTCAATGAGCCAGAGCCAACGGCAGAGCCTGAACCAGCTCCAGAATCCAGTTTCAATGAGCCAGAGCCAACGCCAGAGGCTGAACCAGCTCCAGAATCCAGCTATGTGGAGCCTGAACCTGAACCAGCTCCAGAATCCAGCTACATGGAGCCAGAGCCAGAGTCGGAAGCGTTTTACTCTGAATCCAGCTACACAGAGCCAGAACCTGCCCCAGAGCCTGAACCAGCTCCAGAATCCAGCTATGTAGAGCCAGAACCAGAGCCAGAACCTGAACCAGCTCCAGAATCCAGCTGACCTAGAGCCAGAACCAGAGCCAGAACCAGCCCCAGCGTCAAGCTGGAGCCCATACCCTGAGCCAGAGCCGGAGCCTGAACCAGCACCAGAGTCCAGCTGGAGTCCATACCCTGAGCCAGAGCCAGAGCCTGAACCAGCCCCAGAGTCAAGCTGGAGTCCATACCCTGAGCCAGAGCCAGAGCCTGAACCAGCCCCAGAGTCAAGCTGGAGTCCATACCCTGAGCCAGAACCAGAGCCAGAACCAGCCCCAGCGTCAAGCTGGAGCCCATACCCTGAGCCAGAGCCGGAGCCTGAACCAGCACCAGAGTCCAGCTGGAGTCCATACCCTGAGCCAGAGCCAGAGCCTGAACCAGCCCCAGCGTCAAGCTGGAGCCCATACCCTGAGCCAGAGCCGGAGCCTGAACCAGCACCAGAGTCCAGTTGGAGCCCATACCCTGAGCCAGAGCCTGAACCAGCCCCAGAGTCCAGCTGGAGCCCATACCCTGAGCCCGAGCCAGAGCCAGCCCCAGAGTCCAGCTACTACCCTGAGCCTGCTCCAGAGCCTGAACCAGCCCCAGAGTCCAGCTACTACCCTGAGCCTGCTCCAGAGCCTGTGATCAGCCCGGCATTCCAAAGAAAACTTACTGCAATCTCCACAGCCATTGGAAACATCCGGGGTACAAGTGCTGCAGCAGACAGGCTTCGCCAGCGCCTGATGGCCAGGAAGGCTCGCGTTGAAGCAAGGGCAACGGCCAGGGCAGAAGCCAAGGCTACAAGACAACAGGCTAGGCTGGATCAGCTCATGCAAAAGGTGGGCCACTTGAGAGCTACTGGACGTGCCCGCTTCACTGCAGCATTGGAACGCATGATCACTCGTTTGGAGGGTAGAATGGCAGGATAGAAAAAACGAAGTGAATAACAACAAAGCGTTCATCGATCCGATTTGACAGATTCATAACCTACCAGATCTGTTTTACTAGAGTCTTCTCTGTAAAAAAATTTAGGGAGCTCCAAAATATCAATAAAGCCAATGATTATTTCAATCAATAAAGCTTGACTGATATCGCTGCTCTCTTGCAAAGATTTTTATTTTTACCCTCTCTCAATCTTTCTCAAGCACACACGCATTTTGGTGAATTTTCAACTTTGAGTAGTCGTCTACTTTAAAGCGTTCTTCTGTATGTGTACTATTTATTTAGTCAATCGCATTCTACCTGAATCTTGCTACTTCTCTTCCTCCAGTACACCAGATGAAATGGTGCTAGGTGGTCAAACGCTCTCATTTGTCAAGAAAAGGTAATTACGTACAAAGTACAATAATGTTTTGTACGCTATGGGTATGAACGTACATACAACGTGTATGTACAGTACATATACCAGGTGTACATGTACATACAGTACGTAAGTGGCAGAAGCTAAGCTCGGTAGTACCCAATCAGTCAAATTCACGCCTTTTCGCAAAAAAACTGGTTCTTTATAGCTAGTTAGTAGCAATAGCAACAATAAAATAAAGTTTCCGCTCATTTTCAGCTGTTTCAACTACAGAAATGGCATCGTTAGAGCCTTCCTACCTCAAATGGAGCGCAATTCCAATGGCACCAGCTATGAAATGCGATTTCCTGCCTTCTATTTTACTGGATATGAAAAGAGCCTCTTTGTCCACTGCACAATCTTGGCCTGCGTTGGCACACAAAATCTGTGTGAATCATCTCCTGAGGTAAACTTGGGTTTGGGCGCATTCTTCACTGCTTGAGCTTATTACGTTACCGCTAGTAGAGGTGTCCTCCAATCGACGAGCTTTCAAATGCTTGTTTCTTCTTGCTTTGTCACGTGTGTGTTGTGTTATAGTGCTTTGCCATAAACCGGAAGAAAAGATCTACCTCGGGAGAAATTGTGGCCCAGTATGAATCAGCGCGCTACCATCAGTATGGGAATAGGCATCTGACAGATTCTTCAGTGCAAAATATGGCGGATGAAGTCACCATGACCAAATACATCCTCATTGAGGATGATAGCAAGGGTACGTTACGTACAGTACGATAATGTTACAAACTGTTGTCGCCAGCATGTGGCAAAGAATGATGAATGTTTCAAAGGATCCCTGCTGTACTTGCCAAATTGCTCCACGCTTTGTACTGTACGTACCGAACATTATTATACGTACAGTCGACATACACATACAGGGTGTCACATAATAAACTCCGGGGCTTTCCGCGGTAATAACTCTCGAGCAAAAGCTCAGATTTCAATGCAGTTTTTGCATTATGTAGCCAAGGCTTCAACTTAGAGGCATGCAAAATTTCGTGATTCTACTTCAATTAGAACTGGTCCAAACAGCTAGTATATTCTACAGCCACCAATTTCTATGGACTTTCCCTCAAATAAACAAAATTCGGCACATTTTCTGGCATAGTTACTATCAACCCCTGCCAATTTTGCTCTAAGTGGCTCATAGCAATCCACATGGCAAGAGAACTTGACGTGTGGACGTCAGTTCAAAGTCTGGAAGGGTAAATACAAATTTGAGTTATCTTAAAAACGCAATTCTAGAGTACTGAGGAAAAAACTGCAAAAACGGGACCAAAAGTTTGAAGGTCAATAAAACCATAACAAATGAAGCTACGCGGATGAAATTTTGCATGTGTCTAAGTTGAAGCCTTGGCTACATAATGCAAAAAACCGCATTGAAATCTGAGCCTTAGCTCGAGAGTTATTACCGCGGAAAGCCCCGGAGTTTATTATGGGACAATCTGTACATGTAATGTACCTAACTTGTGCGACGATATTATTACTCATCTCGGGTAAATCCGGTTTTAGGGCAAACCCGGCCACCACCTACACTCCTGTGAACCTTGCTGTTACAGAGAACGAACGATCAACCAAATAGACCCGATGACCCGACAGTGGTTGCTGAGGCATACAGGCCTGAAGCTCAGCAGGTGGCCGGATTTTCCATGGTCCGGGTTTACCCCATTCGTATCCTATTCATTTACCAACCAATGATTCTCTAGATTTAGACTTTTCAAACACTGTCAGTTCACCACGGGCCCCGCCAGACATTTGCTTGGGGACGCCGCAATTCTTTCTGCTGATTGGCTCCTTGCTCACGTGTCTGCTCGTCCTATTGGCCACCGCATCATGCCTGGGCAGCAGATTAGCGAATCAGCGCAGAGAACGGAAGGAAGAGGAAGAAAGAGCGATTGCTTCACGGTATTGGCACTATGCCAACGCCTACCATGCTCAGCAGCCAGAGACGACCAAAAACTTCGACAGGGAATTATGCTTGCGAAGCTCACTGCTAACGCTCAATACCCAACCCACTTAAATGTGCATACAGTACACGAAGTTCATAAACCATGTGATTTCCACCTTTTCAACGGGTAATACCATATTTATTCTGTTTTAAAAAATGACACATCTTTTGGCAACTATGTAATCGTAATGTTCGGCCATTACAATATTATTCTGCCTTTGCCTGCAGACGTCTGTGTGTACGTACATAAAGATTGCTACGTATACAGTAGCTACCAGATGTATGAACGTAATGTACTAATCGCCGCGTAATGTACTACCTGATTTGTACTAATCGCCGCATAGGACAATTATTGAGGTTTGAAACGAACTGAAAGGGTGAAAGTCACAAGGTTTGCATGTCTCTTACTCTTTTTCCTTCACCGATTTTATTTGCAAAATAATACCATGTAAGGTATAATGTAGTGTATTGTATTGTACCAGGACGGTATATGTACGTACACGTACAGAGTGTTTCCTTCGGGTATGAAATAATGGTCGTTTGGGGTCAAAACGTGGGATCCACATGAGGTAATTAAGCTGAAATTTTTCTTGCAGATACCCAAGAAATATGCCTAACCTCATTTAAAGACAGCAGGCACTCAGTTTTAGACCAGCTTTCTTATAATACCTCACCATGTGTACATTACTGCAAAACAAAGCTTTTTCCCAAAAAGCGCTTGTAAGTTTATAAAAAGCTCTGTGAACATCATAGGTGTAGCGTGGAAGTTGAGGGCTTTTCGTTGCGAGACCCACTTCGCTCTTCTCTTTTGCTAAAACACACACCTCAGACGCAAACGCGGTGGCTGCGGGTGTGGTGCGTTTTGCGTCTGAGGTGTGTGTTTTAGTGCTTGCCCCATCTGCGCAAAAAAAGAGAAGAACGAAGTGGGTCTCGCAACGAAAAGCCCTCATCTTCCACGCTACACCTATGATGTTCACAGAGCTTTTTATAAACTTACAAGCGCTTTTTGGGAAAAAGCTTTGTGTTGCAGTAATGTACACATGGTGAGGTATTATATGAAAGCTGGTCTAAAACTGAGTGCCCGCTGTCTTTAAAGATTTCGAGCCAAAACTCTAATCCGAAGGTAAGATATTGGTACCTCAAGTTTACATATTATTTTCGAGTTCTAGGGAAAGTCTTCAGCTTGCTAGAACATAGCTTGTCCTGAAGAAAATCCAAAAGGAAAAATTTGGAAGTCAGAGAGGGCGAACCACTGCCATAATAAGATTGAAAAAAAACTTGTGATTTTCCTAGTCAAAACTGAGGAAGCAATATCTTACCTTCGAATTACTAGGTTAAGTTTTGGCTCGAAATTTTTACATGAGGTTAGGCATATTCTTGGGTATCTGCAAGAAAATTTTCAGCTTATTATCTTATGTGGATCCCAAGTTATGTATAACCCCAAACGACATTTTATATCCAAAGGAAACTACCCTGTATGGTTTAGGTTAGTAAAGACATTGTCATGAAGACGCAAGACATGATGGAATAGTCTTTAGCGCGGGTGTACTCTATTAAAGGGGTTCGCCGTGGCGAAATCCAGCAGGTAAGGCTGCTATGCTGGGGTGATAGAGCAAGTTTTAAGCTTTCATTTGATGTATATATTGTATGTTCGAAAATCGCTGGTTGCACTGTTACAAGCTGTTGAAGTTTCTGTTTAGTACAGGTCCAGTTCAGGGGCCAATTTTCGAGGTTTTTGGCTTGTATCTCTGGCGGGATGGCAGGTAGCCATGAGATCTGCACATGAACAGGCGTGGTTTCCGCCGACCTATCTCATGGTACCTTGCTTTTCTATTTTTAGCGAGAATTGATGAAGTTATAAGCAAAATGCTTCGAATTTTAGTGGTGTCCACTCCGTTGTGGACAGCACTAAAATTCGAAGGATTTTGCTTATAACTTCATCAATTGTAGAGATAATTTGAAAAGCAAGGTACCATGAGATAGGTCGGCGGAAACCACGCCTGTTCATATGCAGATCTCATGGCTACCTGCCATCCCGCCAGAGATACAAGCCAAAAACCTCGAAAATTGTCCCCTGAACTGGACCTGTACTAAACAGAAACTTCAACAGCTTGTAACAGCGCAACCAGCGATTTTCGAACATACAATATAATCATCAAATGAAAGCTTAGAACTTGCTCTATCACCCCAGCATAGCAGCCTTACCTACTGGATTTCGCCACGGCGAACCCCTTTAAGACATATATAAGAACAAGAGAACTTGCGTTGCGTGTTCGACTCACGCACTGGCTGCCCAATTTTTCAAACTGCTTCTCTTGTGCGTATATGTCTTAAGACATTGTCAATTGACTCCGAATGAACTTGGGGTTGTGTATAGCAAACATATTCACAATGAGAGATAACCCAATAATTTCCGAGTGGGTCATATACGTCCCACTCTTACATCGTCTACATTTGCTCGTCATATGTCGCATTAGTACTTTTTTTTCGGGTAACGATTTTTTTCGGCAAGCAGTGCGACATGTGAACAAAACTTTTCGAAAGCATGATTTGGTTATTTTATGTCGCATTACAGTTTTTGAGTGCTATGTCGCGTTAGCACTTTAGACGACATGGAAAAGTTTTTTCGACATGTCGTCTTATTCAGTTTTTTTACTCGGAAAGTACGTAATGCGACATGACTTAGTTTACAAAAATTGGTGCTTCGTATATGTCGTGTTGTGTGTTATGTCGTGTTAAAAAGAACACGATATATGTATATGACACGTAAGCGGGTGGTGACCAAGCCCAAGGTGACATGTTCGGACAAGTTTCGTTTGTTCGTTTTGCGCGCCAAAACCGTATCCTGTGATATAGATTACACTTATAAAATAAGACGACATAAGCACTACATACACCGTGTGACTTTATCCATTGTTTGACATAGCTATTGCAGCTAAATTTTTAGACCGATGTAACTTTTGGAAATGTCATGAAAAAATCATTCCATACATCGTGTTAGCAAGTTCACGGAATAACGCGACATATAGCCACACATCGTGTTATCACGAAAATTTACTAATGCGACATAGGCCACAAAATCAAAATGTTTAACACGACATACTGCTTTTACTTGTCTCCCAACAATGCGACATGACCTCACAAGTCACACTACGTTAGAACGACATGCTACGAATTTTCATCGTATGTCGCACTAGGTAATAACACGACATGTCTTCAAGACGACTTATTTTTCATCGACATGTAGACAAAACTTTTCGTATGTCAACTTAAATATAGACGATGTATAGGGCGGAATTTATTGGGATAAGTGTGCCATACTGTAATGTTTCGTGTATACGTATAGCGACATGGAGCTATATGATCGTTAAGCCCCGCGATCAGGGGCTATATTCAAGACAGGGCTATTCAAGGGGGGGGGGGGCTGTCTTGAGAAGCCAGTCTGAGGGAGGTACGTAAAAAAATGGCATATTAGGTTACCAAACTAGGTTATTTGACCCCCTGAGTTCGTTTCTACAGTATGGCGTATTTTTGCTTTTTTAAGCTAAAGTGGTCCGCTAAAGCTAAACTGCTCTTGGGAAAAATTATCATTTTTGACCATGACTGCCGAGGTGGTTAAGAGGGGTCAAAATGTATCAATGATGCGCCAACAACTCCTCTACCTATGGCTAGAAACACGTCGCAAACGCTGTTTTTAGCTGTAAAAACTAGAGATGTAACAGGGACCCCGGCTCCGGCTCCGGTGCGTAAATCAAATCCTGGCATATTTTTGGATCCCTCTCCAGACTCTATCTTTTTCACTTTTGTGCTGTCACTGCCCTTGAAAAAATGAGGTTTTCCCATCGAAATTGATCAAAAATTATTGCGAAACTTTTGAATGAGCTGTTTTGCAGCTCTTAGGCTTTTTACGAGTACAAATAAATGAGGATGGTCGGTGGGCTATGTATGAGGGGGCTATATTTGAGAACGAGGCAATACACGAAACATTACAACGCACGACATCATGGAATAGTCCTTTAGCGCGGATGTACTCTATTACATAGACATATAAGCACAAGAGAAGCAGTTTGAAAAATTTACATTACATTACGAAACATTACAGTTATATTACTTTTCACTACTGTGTCATGATTCTCTTTTGTCTTGTCATACAACCGCCGAAATACGTAAACGCCTAGTCACGGGCACATAGTTGGATCGCCCTCCTTCGGACATTGGAACATTGTTACTCCAACGCGTATGTTGACGGTGGCATTAAAAAAGTCACGAATAGTCAAGATGCCATGATCGCAGTTAAAATTAAACGCGATAAAATCGTCAGGACGAACACTACCTTCTGTTCTACATCCGATGGTGCTGTCAGTGATGGCTATTCTTTTCGGTACCCCGCCGGGGTTCGGTATCCCGACGGGGTTACAACCCCACTTACCATCGACATTTTCAAGTCGGTCAACCACTCCGTTATCACCGGAGGGAACAACGCAAGTACAGGCAGAAGATAAGCAGTCTATTGCTGAACATGGATTGAAAGTAAAAATCGGTGAGGGTCGTCTAAGAAAGACGATCAAACTTGAGTTCGGGGATCCCATGAGAGTGAAAACGCAAGCTAAACAAACAATCATAAAATTCGAATCAGTACGCAGCTAAAGTCGTCCTTACAGGTTGATGCCGTGTGTCAAATATCTCCGGATCCAGCATTTGTTGAGCAAAACGGTCAAAAATGTCACGGATAACTTTTAGCGGCATTTCCAAATCAAAAAACCGCTTGTCTCTAGCTGCTCTCAGTGGCGAGATCTCGCCGATTTTCTTAAAGGGGAACTTTGGGCGGAAAGTTCGGGGTAGCCTGCATGCATCATTCGATAGAGCATAAAAAATGCTGCAAAATGCACCAAGTCCAATTCCTCTACGTTGCGTCGTTCTTTAACTACAGGTAAAAAGTGATCAGTGAACGGGAAACTCAACTTGAGAGCACGTAGCTGCTCGCTATTACCATTGCACCGATCAGAATAATTTCGCTGCCACCGTGTGCTCCGTATTGAGTTCTACATTTTTCTTGTATAAAGTTTCGCTGTATCTTCACTGCCTGTGGAATGGGAGGACAAAAAACAGGTGTCGTTGCGCAGTTTAGCACATATTTCGTACGGACAAAATATGTGCTAAACTGCGCAACGACACCTGTTTTTTGGCCTCCCATTCCACAGGCAGTGAAGATACAGCGAAACTTTACAACAAAAATGTAGAACTCAATACGAAGGACATGGTGGTGGCAAAATATTCCGATCGGTGCAATGGTTAGCGAGTTAAGTGCTCTTAAGTTGAGTTTCCCGTTCGTTCACTGCTCAGTTTTTGCCTGTAACTCAAGAACGACGCAACGTAGAGGGATGGGACTTGGTGCGTTTTGCAGCATTTTCTATGCTCTATCGAATGATGCATGCAGGCTTACCCCGAACTTTCCGCCCAAAGTTCCCCTTTAAATATGGAAATCGCTAAAAACCGCGTCGACCAAATGCTAAACTAAACTTCGCAAACCACGACACTCACGACCCTGTATGCCCGATGTGTATTTACATCGTCTTTGTCACTAACGCGTATTTCTACCACTTTTGATTTATCGGCGTTTGCGAGGTTTAGAATTACCCAA